>BSBK01006706.1:0-127500 GCA_027943335.1 Chamaecyparis obtusa
TGTATATGTATATATACATATATATGTATATATATATATACATATGTATATATATATATGTATATATATCATATGTATATATAAATGTATATATTGTATATATATATATATATATATTATATATGTATATATATATATTATGTATATATATATATATTATATACCTATATATATGTATATATATATTATACATATATATATACATATACATATATATATATACATATATTTATATATGTATATACATATATATATGTATATAATATATACATATATGTATATATATATATATATTATATATATATATATATTATTGATATACATATATGTATATAGATATATATATATATATGAGTGTATGTATATATATATATATATATGTATATAAGATATATATATATACATATATATACATATATATATATCATATATCTATATACATATATATATATCTATATATATATATCTATATACATACATATATATATATATATATCTATATATATATATCTATATACATATATGTTGTATATATATATACATATTATATATGTATATATATAGATATATATATAATATATGTATATATATATATGTTATATATATAGATGTATCTATATATATATATATATATATGTATATAGATATATAGATATATTATATATATATATTTATATATATATATATATATAATATTTACTAAGGTATATCAACTATTATCTACCATAAGTTGTGGATTTGACCTATAGTTATAGTATGTATACAAGTACAAGTACTTAAAAGTCACAACAAGTGTTTTGGAAATGTTTAGAATAGAGCATAAAAAATATCATAAAACAAAGAAAAATTATTGCCCCATCAATCATATCCACCCTGCCTCTTTACAAGAGCCTCGTTACCTCAAAGAAGTTAAGACTATCATTGTTGACAACATGACTAGTCTTCTTCCATTTCCTACCCTCTGTAGAAAGACCATTT
Source organism: Chamaecyparis obtusa (assembly GCA_027943335.1). Lineage (NCBI taxonomy): Eukaryota > Viridiplantae > Streptophyta > Pinopsida > Cupressales > Cupressaceae > Chamaecyparis > Chamaecyparis obtusa. The sequence goes on from BSBK01006706.1 coordinate 979, forward strand.
GCTTGAGAGATGACCTCCTTCACTGATTTCAAAGGAAATACCCCGCACAGAAACCCTTATGTTATCCTAGGAGTTAATAAACTATACAAAGATTCCTCATCAAACCCATTAATGAATTCAAAAAATAGTAATCCCTCCCTCCTTGTAGATGTGCCAAACTATGGGGTCATTCTTGACCTTCTCTGGTTCCCCCAACTTGATATAATTATGGTCATCCCTATAATAGTGATAGAATACTTAGGGAAATCAACACTTAAATGAGAACTCTAGCTCTTGATATGAAAGAAGAAAATTATTTTTACCACTAAATAATGTAATGGAAAGAAGGGCACCTATCTATCTAGTTGGGTGAAATTATTACACTATCCCCCCCCACCCACATGAGTTTTAACATCTCACAAGCGAAGGTCTTTTCAATACGGTGTAAGTAGCATACATTTCATTACACAAGGAATAATGATAAATACAACACACATCAGTCATGATAATCCCATAATGTCATGTCATTATGATATGGTACTCCTCGAGGCTAATGTAATCAAGATGATTACATGAGAGTCATCTAGGAAAATAACTACACCAAGAGTTGTAAAAAATGCCCTCTTGGATAATGCATTTCCCAAAGGAAAAACCATCCTTCCATGTCATCTATTTCATGTTCAAATTTAAAATAGTAAATCTCATTCCCCACTCCTGCTTGAGACTTAAAAGGTACGGATAACATTGAACCCAAATCCCTAAAGTACCAAGAAGGAGACATCACTCCCCAATTAAGGTGTTACATGCTATCTTCTTTGGATTTTGAACACTCTCTATTCAAGAGATTTTGTACATCAATTGGGAGAGATGAAGGGTTTCTTCAACACCTCACCCCCTTGATAATGTATCCATTCATAGCCAAAGCATCTGCCACAACATTTCCCTCTTTATAGACATGATTGAGAATAAAGGATTCGAATCCCTATAAGAGTTAGTGAATATCACCCAAAATGCGTTTCATAGATCAGTTCACCTTTGACAACCCTTTAACAACATTTATAATGAGTATGGAATCTCCCTCAATTGACATTTCTCTGGTCCCAAGAGAGAGTGCAATCATAAGTCCCCATAAAGGGCCCATTCCCTCTACTTGATTGTTCGTATATTTGGGAAACATGCCACTAAAAGTCACTATCATCATCCCTGAATGGTCTCTGATCACTCCACCCTCAATGGCCAAGGCTTGAGATTATTTTGATGTGACATCAAAATTTTGTTTGGATCAACAAGGATGGGGGGAGTCCATTTTGTTTTTTTCCTTTTGAGTTTTTTAGATGTGACACAGTTCCCAATGGGATCCTGTAGACCCCAATTCCTAGCAACTTGACAATTGTTGAAAGAGGGAGGAATGGAGGGACTATGCCATCTAGTGACACTTAAATTCTCCAACAATAGCTAGAGGGAAATGCAAAAAACCACCTCTAGATAACTTTCCTTTTCATGGAATATCCTATTATTATTTTCCTTCTAGATTTCCCAACACAAATGAGGAGATATTTTCCATTATAATTATATTATCAATTATATGATAATAGGGTTAAAAGATATCCCATACTAGTTGAAATTAATTTTATAGACATATCTATGCATCACCCACTGGGTTTGGAGAAGCTATTGAGCTCTCTTCCAAAGCTCAAATGCAAAGGAGCAATTTATGAAAAGATGATTGACCAACTCCTCATTCAGTTTCTAGAGGACACAATGGTTGGGCAACTAAAACCTAGGTTTGATAAGATTATCCTAAGGATCTTTTCATGCATCACCCCCCACTAGAATAGATTGATCTTAGGGAATTACTGGGATTTCCAAACCTCTTTCCATGGTTCATCCTGGTCCCCCTCATGAATGAGAATAGGATAGGTATAATTCATTGTCAAATCACCACTAGAATTTTTTTTCCAGACAAAGTTATCTTCCCTGAGGAACATCAATATTCTCTCCTCCTTGAGTCTCTTTTGTAAATTTAGTGCCAAAGCTATTAGATACTAAAGGCCTTAAGAATAGAGTTGTATATTTTTCAAGGTTCTCGAGTGATCCAAGTAGTTCTCAACCATGCTCCCAAAGAACCTTTTATCCAACAAACAAAGGTCACAAAAGAAAGGGAGCATGGAGAGGGGTGTGGCATCTAGCCAAGTTTCTATTAGACTAACTGAGAGGGGGGTGAATCAGTTAATCACTATCCCAATACAAAATGTATAATCCAAAAACAAATACTTCAATTTATGTTGCTCGGTAACTTAAAATACTTTTACTATCTGTGCATTTACTGATTACTAGTCTAAAACTTATAGTAGTTACCGATCAAATCAAATATGCAACATGTAATATGACATCAAAACAAACATCACAATCAACACATAACACAAGAGATTTAACGTGGAAACCCCATGAAGGGAAAAACCACCTGGGACCGGCAACCCAAAATATTCACTCTTCTGAGGTGAGGTCAGGTAAGACCCAATCCTATTAAAGGTTACAAACACATTGTTAGGTGTGACCTTGTTAGAGGATTTAAGACCAATCGTTATCATCCAACTAGCAGTCACTCTGGGGTTGACAGGATAACAATGCTCATTCTATGAATGATACATAATAATACTTTCTTAGTCCACTCAGTTAAGAGATTTGACTGTGTACAATGGTTAAATATGTAACAGTAGGTGATCTAACTTATTACAACTTTAATTGCAAATTACAGATCAATGTTCAGCTCATACAAATCTTTCTGATCAATGTAACATTTTTGATTCAAAAATATATCAACTTACTGTCCGTCGGTAATCATTCTCTGTCACTTGGTAATTCTCTGTAGTAGGGTTCTCCTTAACTAGTATGATCAGAATGCATGAAAACTTGTTCATGTGAAGATTCTGTAATTTCCTTTTCTTCCAACATCACACTCATTGTGAAATCTCTAGTCTCTTATATAGACATGTAAACCATTTTCTTTTGCTCCATCAAATTTTTCTGCTTAATCATCTTCATTGATTTTGCCTCTTAAACATACCTCAGCACTTGTGTCAATAACACATTTGATTCTCATCCTTTAGATCTTTCCTAAATTTTGTCAGTCGTTGATCTGTGTAACAAACTTTATCTGTTACCTCGAATTCATACACTTGCCAGCTCATCAATCTTATTGGCTAAACTAATCATTTAGTTCATTCTATTCTTCTTGGTTAACAAAGAAATGTGTCGGTGAACACAAGCTCGATTAACACTATGCTCGGTATACACTGCACTCCGTCGGTGTACACTGAAATGCTTCATCAACCAACAACACTGCTTTGTGTCTTTCAGTTCTTTTCCTCATCATAGATGAATGAAACATAATCAAGTCAATATCATAAGGCCATTGACTCATCAACAAGTTACTCAATGTATTCCATAGCCTCATCTGTCATATCCATCTTCCTCATGTAGATATTTCAGTTCTTCGTCTCTTTCACTCCTTCACTACAGATGTTTCAGTATAGTAACTTACAAGATAAGTACTGTCAAACTAGTTGACATCAATGACAACATAATACTAATTCAATCATATTACATGTCTAATCAATCTACTCGGTGATCTTAAATCACAGTTCCTTCAATCAAGTTCTAAATCAGTTGTAGCTCATCAATCTCTCCCTTTGGCATTGATGGCAACTCAAGAAATATAAAATATACCATACACATACCAAACATGTATTCTACAACTCTGTGAACAAAATGTTGTACAAGCTCTCCCTAGCTTAATATGTTTAATCACTATGTTACTTCAACAGCATTACAACATACAACTTTGTCAATCTGCAAATATGCTCTTTTCAGCTCTCGGATTCCTTCTTCTGTTCTTAGTAACTGATTTTCAATGCTCTCCCTTTCTTCAATTTGTCTCTCCCTCAGATAGTTCTCATCAGTGCATAATGTTTCATATTGTTTATCTCTCCCTTTGACAACAATGCCAAAGAAACAAATAAACAAATAGCTCTTCAGTAGCCAAGTAACTCTTTGTTGTCTGATGCATACTCTGTATCTCTATATACTGATATGCCAATCTGTTCCAGTTCTTTTCACAGCTTTAGACAAGATCCAAAGTGTGAACTATGCTACATCAACATGAATGATCTTCTAATAAGATTAGGTTGATGCAACATCTAGATCACATTAGTGACCAGTAGATAGGGGACAGATCCCTAGTCTAGTCCTCAAATACTCAAATGCGTCCTTCGGTAGAGCTTTTGTAAATATATCTACAAGTTGTTCTTTTGATGTAACAAATTCTAGCTTAACTTTCTTCTCTTGTACTTGTTCTCTCAAGTAGTGATACTTAATTGATATATGCTTTGTCTTAGAGTGCATCACTGGATTCTTTGAAATGTTAATTGCACTGGTGTTATCACAGGCTCAGTGATTACCTCATTCATTCCTTCCAAAACTTGTTTAATATATGCAATGTTTGAATAGTTTGTAGCAGCAGCAACATACTCTACTTTTACTATAGACTGAGAAATGCAAGCCTATTTCTTACTTGTCCATGTAACAAGTCTTTCACCAAAGAAAAATGCTCCTTCGATGGTACTTTTTCTGTCATCCACATTTCCAGCCCAATCAGTGTTGGTATAGACTCTCAGTTCAAACTTGCCTTCCTTAGGATACCATAATCCATAGTCCTCTATTTTCTTCAGGTATCTTAAGATTCTTTTAGTATCAATCATGTGTGATTCTCTAGGATTAGCAAAAAATCTAGCAACTATTCCCACAGCATGTGCTATATCTGGTCTACTGTGAACTACATACATTAACTTACCAATCATTGATCGGTATAGTGTCTGATTTACCTCTATAGTTTCATCTTCCTTAGTCAGTTTACATCCAGTAGCCATCGGTGTTCCCATAGGTTTAGCATCTTCCAAGCCAAATGTTTTCAATACTTCTTTTATGTATTTAGACTGTTTGATGAATATCCCATCACTCTGTTGAATCACTTGTAGTCCAAGAAAGAACTTAATCTCTCCGAACATAGACATCTCAAATTCATTCCTCATTTCATCAGCAAAGGCTTTACATATTTGATCTTGTCATCTAAAGATAATATCATCCACAAATATCTCAGCAATAAGGATTGTATCATTAGTATCTCCTTTCATATACAGATTGTTGTTCTCACTTGTTCTTACAAATCCTATACTCAACAGATAAGTATGCAGCCTCTCATACCAGGCTCTTGGTGCTTGCTTCAAACCATATAAATCTATATGTAGTCTACATACCATATCTTTCTTTTCTGGATCAACGAACCCTTCAGGTTGTTCTATGTAGACTTCTTCTTCAAGTATTCCATTTAGAAATGCTGACTTGACATCCATTTGATAAACCTTGAATTTCTTGTGTGCAGCATATGAAAGTAGCATTCTGACTCCTTCCAATCTAGCAATAGGTGCAAATGTTTCACCATAATCTATGCCTTCCTCCTGTGCATATCCTTTGCATACCAATCTAGCTTTATTTATGGTTACTTCTCCATTCTCATTCTGCTTGTTCCTGAATATCCACTTAGTATCGATAACATTCTTATCTTTAGGTTGGGGTACTAAGGTCTAGGTTTTTTCTTCTTTATCTATTCTATTTCTTCTTTCATTTCATTAATCCATTCATCATTCTCTAATGCAACTTTTACATTTTTCAATTCATAATCACAAACTAGACATGTACCTTGTCTTGCTTTGCTTCTTGTTTGCATGCCAGCTTGTCTGTCTCCAATGATTTGTGTCTCAGGATGATGTCTTCTAACAAATCTTGCTAGTACTCTGTCTCTTCTTTCTTGTTCATCCTATGCAGGTTCGTCTGCTTGCTTGGTAGGTCCATCCTGCTCATCGATTTCTCTTTCTTGTTGGTTGGTATTATTCTCCTGCTGACCGGTTATCACAGACTGCGGCTTTGGTAGATACTCTAGCTGTTCAATGTAAGTGAATCTACCATAGTCTTCCAGTTCCTTTGTACTTTTCTGTGTTCTTTTCATCAAACTCATGAACTCAAAGGTTAGTGCTTTCAATCATTTTATTTGTAACCTTGTTAAGACATTTATATGCTTTACTTTTAGTGGAATATCCCAGAAATATCCTTTCATCACCTTTTGAATCAAATTTACCATTTCTCTCATCATTCAGAAGAAAGCATTTACTTCCAAAAATTGTAAAATAACTTACAGTCAGTTTGTGTCCAAACCATAACTCATAGGGTGTCTTGTTGGTGTCCTTCTTCAGTTGAACTCAGTTAAGAACATAGACTGCAGTGCTGACAGCTTCTCTCCAATATGTCTGGGAAACATTCTTTTGCAACATCAATGTCCTAGCACATTCAACTATTGACCTATTCCTTCTTTCAGCAATCCCATTTTGTTGAGGTGTCCTTGGTGCAAAGACCTATCTTTTAATACCATGCTCATTGCAGAAATTAGTAAATTCATCAGAGATAAATTCACCTCCTCTATCAAATCTTAGGCATTTCAATTCCTTACTAGTCTCTTTTTCTACCTTGGCCTTATACCACTTAAACATATTAAATGCTTCATATTTTTCTTTTAAGAGCATAACAGTCATCAATCTAGTATAGTCATCAACAAAAAGAATAATGTATTTATCACCATAATAACTTTGAGTTCTCATAGGACCACATAGGTCAGTATGAACCAACTCAAGTATCTTCTTTGTTGAGTAATCCTTACTTTTGAAACTAGATTTAGTCATTTTCCCTTTCTGACATTCATGACACATAACATGATCCGATTTTGACAAGTTAGGCAGCCCTCTAAATCTTTTCCTTTTACTGATCTTAATCATGTTATCAAAGTTCACATGGCATAACCTTTTATGCCACAACCAAGCATCTTCATTTTTCATCATCAAGCAAGAAGACTCATAAGTATCAAGATAAAATAGATTACCTCTTGATTGTGCTCTAGTTCCAACTAGTCTTCCTCCATCATCATAGATTTTCACTTTCTTTCTCTCAAAAGCAACTCGGTGACCTGAATTATTCAGTTGTGCCACACTTAACAAGTTATAGTTCAATCCATCTACCCAATAAGCATTATCACATTTTATCATATCATTTATCATTAAGGTTCCTTTACCTCTTACCATACAGGGTGTTTCATTACCCATCTTAACTGATCCTCCATTGTATTCTTCAAGTACATCAAACTTCTCCTCATCACCAGTTATCTTCAGCTATGAAACATACCTTTTTCCCTTTGTCATTACTATCTCGGTTATCTCTGTTGTGTCGGTAGCCTCTGTTGAATCTTCTCCCATAGCTTCCTTCAGATCGGTCTTTGGTTCTATCATCATATTTCTTATGTGGACATCTAGCAGCGATGTGGCCAACCTCTTTACAATTAAAGCATGCCAAAGGTAGCTTGCCTCTATACCTTCCTTTTCCTTTGGGTAATCTTCTGGTTATCAGAGCTTCAAGTTCATCAAGTTCATCATCAGTATTACTGTCACTATCATTTTTATTATTCCTGCTAGACTTACTAATCTTCAGAGAAGACATGAAAGCGGACTCAACAGATGGTACAACACTGTTATCAAAATTATTTAACTCAAAGGTTGTAATTTTACCAATCAAATTGTCAAGTGTAAGTATTTTACCAAATGCAGACCTTGTCTCATGGATAGCAAATATTCTGATTGTGTAAACTGGCAATAAAGTTCTAAGTATTTTGCTAACAACTGTCTCTTCACTAATGAATCCATCAAATGCTCTAATAGCATGTACTACCTCTTTCAGTCTATTTGTGTATTGCACAATATTCTCACCTTCTTTCATCTTCATATCATCGAATCTGCCTCTTAAGCTCTCTGCTCTAGCTCTTTTAACATTTGCATCTCCACTGTAAACTTGAGAAAGTTTATCCCACATGGATTTTGCAGTAGTGCAGATTTTGATATCTTCAAATTTGGCATCAGTACAGGTAGCAACAATTTCCATCATAGTAACATTGTGTTCATGCCTGTCTTTCAGTTGATCAAGTGTCAGGGGACCTAGTGTCGGTTCTATTTAACCATTCTCCATCAATTCTAGTGCAACATTCCCAATTCCAGATATGTGCAATTTCATCTGGATTTTCCATACTATGAAGTTCTCTTTGTTCAGTCTTGGCACTTCCCTCTTATACATTTTGAGATCTTTGTACTAAAGTCCTTAAAACTCTATTCAAAGCAACCAATGCTCTAATACCAATTGTTAGAATAAATGAGAGGGGGGTGAATCAATTAATCACTATCCCAATACAAAATGTATAATCCAAAAACAAATACTTCAATTTATGTTACTTGGTAACTTCAAATACTTTTACTATCTATGCATTTACCGATTACCAGTCTAAAACTTATAGCAGTTACCGATCAAATCAAATATGCAACATGTAAATATGACATCAAAATAAACATCACAATCAACACATAACACAAAAGATTTAACATGGAAACCCCATGAAGGGAAAAACCACCTGGGACCGACAACCCAAAATATTCACTCTTTTGAAGTGAGGTCAGTGAAGACCCAACCTTGTTAAAGGTTACAAACACATTGTTAGGTGTGACCTTGTTAGAGGATTTAAGACCAACCGTTATCATCCAACCAACAGTCACTCTGGAGTTGACAGGATAAAAATGCTCATTCTATGAATGATACATAATAAGACTTTCTTAGTCCACTCGGTTAAGATATTTGACTGTGTACAATGGTTAAATATGTAATAGTAGGTGATCTGACTTAATACAACTTCAATTGCAAATTACAGATCAATGTTCAGCTCATACGAATCTTTTTGATCAATGTAATATATCTGATTCAACAATATATCAACTTACTATCCATCGGTAATCATTCTTTGTCGCTCGGTAATGCTCTGCAATAGGGTTCTCCTTAACCAGTATGATCAGAATGCATGAAAACTTGTTCATGCAAAGATGTTGTAGTTTCCTTTTCTTCCAGCATCACACTAATTATGAAATCTCTAGTCTCTTATATAAACATGTAAATCATTTTCTTCTACTCCATCATATTTTTCCACTTAATCATCTTCATTGATTTTTCCTCTTAAACATACCTTGACACTTGTGTCAATAACATGTTTGATTCTCATCCTTTAGATCTTTCCTAAATTTTGTCAGTCATCGATCTGTGTAACAAACTTTATCTATTACCTAGAATCCATACACTTGCCAGCTCATCAATCTTATTGGCTAAACTAATCATTTAGTTCATTCTATTCTTCTCAGTTAATAAAGAAATGCATCAGTGAACACAAGCTCGGTTAACACTGTGCTCGGTATACACTACACTCCGTCGATGTACACTGAAATGCTTCATCAACCAACAACACTGCTTTGTGTCTTTTAGTTCTTTTCCTCATCATAGATGAATGAAACATAATCAAGTCAATATCATAAGGTCATAGACTCATCAACAAATTACTCAATGTATTCCTTAGCCTCATCTGTCATATACATCTTCCTTGTGTAGATATTTTAGTTCTTCATCTCTTTCACTCCTTCACTACAAATGTTTCGGTATAGTAACTTACAAGATAAGTACTATCAAACTAGTTGACATCAATGACAACATAATACTAATTCAATCATATTACATATCTAATCAATCTGCTCAGTGATCTTAAATCATAGTTCCTTCAATCAGGTTCTAAATCAATTATAGTTCATCAGTTTCATCCCAGAAACAAATCATCAAACCATCACCAATCCTCCATTTCAAGCCTTGAAGAAGTAGGGACCTATAGTTGAGAATACTATTATAGATTTTAGATCCTATAGAGAGTCCACATGTATTTAGGGAGTGGGAAATTTTTTATAAATCTAATACTTAGAAAAAATAATGTCACACCATTTGGTTTTATGCCTAGAAAAGGTCCAACCAATTTTATTAATGAGACCCCTGTTGACGTGAAAATTTTTCCTTACACTAGACCACACATAGATTTTGGGTAGAAAATGGAGTCCTACTTAACCAAAACCATCCACTTCTTTTCTTCCATTCCAAACCATAGGAAATTTTTTTTAATTCTCTCAAATTTATCAACCCAAGCATAGATATTCTAAAGAGTGACAAGAAGTATACATAAATTCCTTGCAAAGACAGTTTGAGGAGTTGTAGCTTACTTGCATTTCTTACAAGTTTACCCTTCCAACTAGCCAACTTACGCTTCATTATTTCCACAATTGTATTCCAAAAGGAGTTAGAAACCTCCTTGACTATGAGTGGCAAGCCCAGGTAAGTATCTGAGAGATCAAAAGACTAACATCCAAAAATGTTCCTGACCTTATTTTGAAGGGAATAATGAGTATTGAAAAATAATACTTTGATTTTGACATGGTTGATACTTGTCCCCAACACTACAGCATATTAGGTGAGGAGGCATTTCCACCTTCTATCTTCTAGCATTGACACAACACCAAAGAGGATTGTGTCATTAAAAAAATGTTGTAAAACCATCAAGAGCAAGGTAGAAGCAAGAGTCACCCCCAAGATTTTTTTCTCACTTTTCATACAAATAAATTTCCTTCCCAACACTTCATCCAAAAAGATGAAGAAGTAGGGGGAGAGGGGGTTACCCTACCTTAGCTCTCTGGACGTACTAAATAAACCTCTCAATATTCTATTGACAATGATGAAGTAGAAAATAATAGTCACACATTCCTTAATCAATGCAAGAACCTTCATGTCAAAGCCTAATATTTCAATTACTTTGGAGAGGAAATTCCATTTGACCATGTTATAAGCTTTGAATATGTCCAACTTAAGAACCATCCTTGGGAGCCTTCATTTTTCCATTGAGCAGAATATTTCATGGGTAGTAATGGTTACATTAGAATTTGTTTCCCGAGGACAAATCCATTCTGGTTATAGTTGATAATATTATCAAGAAAAGGATTGACTCTATTGACAAGGACTTTACACAAGATTTTGTAGATAGTATTGCACAAGCTTATTGACCTAGAATTGGTAAGAGATAGGGGCTCCTATATTTTGGGGATCAGTGGGATGAATAAGAAATTTAATTTCTTATGAAGTATATGTGTTCTAAAGAAATCTCTTGTGGTTGCAATAACATTAGGGCCAACAATGGAAGCCATCAGGATTCGGGGCTTTAAAATCACCCATAGAAAAGGTAGTTGTATGAACTTCCTCCTCTAAGATAAAGGTCATGAGAAGCTCATTATCAATCAAAGAGATAGTTTTAGAGAGTCGGTCTAGCATCCAAGCCTCAAGAGTGCCATAAATAATATAACCATCATTCCTAAAGGATTTTCAAAAGAAATTAGAGGCCGTAACATCCATCTTCTTGTCTTTTTTAACCTCCTCATTATATTCATCCTTGAAGCTAAGGATAGTGTTTCTTTTCTTATGGGTGCAAGTTGAATGGTGAAAGAAGGCCGGATTTTTTCCCCTTCTTTAAGCCATTGGATTCTAGATCTTTGTTTCTAGAATATTTCCTCCCTAGCAGGGATATTTTTCCATCCTCACATTCCTTCTTATTGGTGTAATTAAGTATTTACTAATTACACTTTACTTAAGTTTACTTAGGATAATGCATTTGCATATTAGTTGTCATTGAGATGCCTAGGAGTTTTCATTTCATTTTTAACACATGGTTAGGAGAAATTCCACTTTAGATGGTGATATTTGTCATCACATACCTCTTTGTGTGTGAGATCCACCTTTAGTGCTCTTATCACATTATCATCCTCTCATTGTTGCACATACTTTGATGTACAATGGAGGATGATCCACCTTTGGTGGACGTGTAATTCCACCTAGTGTGGTTGATAGCTTATCATATCCTTATCTTATAGTCTTATCACATTGCCTATATATTCAATCACTCCTACATTATATGTAATCAATCTATTATCATTTGATCATTATTGAGTTATTAATTTGATCATATCATATTTGTCTCTCTTGTGCTATTAATTGAGCTTCTAGATCTTGGAATTTTCATTCTTTTCCTTAGGTAAATTCTTACATGGTATCAAAGCGATATCAAAATTTTGACATGGTATCAAAGTCATAGGAGTGTCATTATATAACCTATTTTGAGAGAATTTTATTGCAAGTCAAAATTAGAGCTTGATGGTGCAAATAAGAGGTTGGAATCACATTGCGGAGGTCCTAAAACCCCTAAATAAAATTTTGTTTCACCCAAATCAGACATCTGAAGCCAAATCTAGAACCATTTGAATTTTGAAAGTGTGACAACGACAATTCAAAAAAAAAAATTTCAGAAATATTTTTCAAACAACAATATCTCAGTCATCCAGACTCCTTTTTTCGAGCAATTTTTTTTTGTTTTGGGGTATAATTTAATGATCTACACAATGGTGCAGGTGGTTTCTAATCTCTATTCCTAATGTTTTTTAAAAATCACAAATCCTAATTTTTACAACTTTAGAGGCTTCATTCGGGCTCATATGGACACATTTTCAGGTGCTATTTTTTTTGAAAGTGCATATTTTTTTGTCTAATTTCTAGATCTGGTATTAGTTTGGAGAAATTTTGAGTGGACATAGTGTAATCACCTAAAAATGGACAAAGACAATTTAATGATAAATCAAGTCAAATCAAAGCAAATCAAGGACATGATCAAAGTAATTGAATCACAATGCATAATTAGCCAATCAAAATTAAAATCAAGTCTTAATTTGAGATAAATCAAAATTGAAAGCATTTTAATCAAATGAAATCAAATCAAAGTGCAATTAAATCAATTAATTGTATATTTTTGGATTAAATCAAATTCAACCCATTCAAGGGGTACATGGCTAAACAAATGAATTTAAATCAATTAATAATTCTAATTTCTCTCAACAACCACAAAGGGAGGAAATTCAACAACCAATAGGATTTGAGAGAAAGGCATTCACATGGATCAAGCCAAATTCGATCTCAATCACTCAAAGTGAAAGGGAATCTTGTCCATTCATCTTGTCTACTTGTCCCAAGCTTTGAGGACACAAACTTTGCATTGTCTTCAAAGGGTGGAACCAAAAACTCAACCAAGGCTTAATCATGATCAACTACACTACACCCCCTACCATTGGGAAAATCTATAAAAGGAAGACCAAAATCCTCATAATTCATAACCACACATCTGAGAATTGCATAGAACCTCTTCCATTTTATAGCTAGAAAGGCATTTTAAGAGTTTAACTAGTATTCAATTTGAATTAATTGTTAGCTTTAGCTTAATCTTAATCATTTCTCATTCTAGGATTGTCATTAATGGTAGCTTGCTGAGAGCTTCTATTAACACTCTTAGATAGAGAGCCATAGGATGCTCAATTGATCTTTCATTTGCTAAATAGTTGCTATATTGTGGTTTATTTAGTTTCTATTTGATTTATTGCTCAATACTAATCCTATGAAGGTACTAAACCTTGTACACAAAATGGCACCCACCGTGGGGCAGAATGCTTCACTTTACTAAATACTCAGAATTATCTCATTTTTATCAAATTTGCACATGTTTAACTCTCGGGTTTTTCAGGAAACAACACTTTTGACAGATTAAACGACACTTTTGCATGACAAAATGGCACTTTCCAGCACTATTTCAGTGCTTTCACGAGAAAGTTGTGCACCTTTGCATTGATCCACGACACTTTAAATCCTTATATTTTCTATCTATCATTCTTACAGTACCTTTGCACAGATCCACATCGCATTTTTCCTGACTCCTGAGCACTTTTGTTATTCTACTGAGCACTTCTACTTCATTTTTACCACCTTCGCTATATTCTACAACACTTTTATTAGTTATTTGTGTGCTTTTAAGTTTTCTGACAGAGTTTAAACAATGCTTTTAATAAAATTAACAATGCTTTTAATCAAATTAGCAGTGCTTTTAAATAGTAAAATAACGCTTTTAAGCATTACAAGAGCACTTTTGCATAAATTGTTAATTTGCATAATCTAACTATGGTAAAATGATTTTCGTGACTCTATAGGATGTCTAATCATAGAAAAGTGAAGAAACCAGAGAGTAGATTTAACCAAGAAGGGAAGACTTTGACTAAGAAAATCAAGAAGGAGAACTTTGTTCACATCAAATTGATTCTTGAGGATTCACAAGTGGAAGAAAATCAGGTTTATGAGAACTACCTTAAAATTGTAGAAGCATATAAAACTAAGTTTGTATCACTTAATTAGATTTTCTTACCTTAATTCAAGTTTTTCTCAAAATTTGCAAATAAGGTCTCAAATTCAATTCAAACTTTGCTTCTTCGAATTCATTTTGGTTTTCTTCATTTTTGCTATTTTTGTTGACTAACTTTGTTGGAGGAAAAGCACATTGGAAAGGAACTATAGCCAAGGTAAGCTAAAAATGACAAAAATAACTCAAAAATGCCCCTAGCTTATGCTAGCTACAAGGAATTGTAAGCCCCAAACTAGTGAATATTTTCCCTTAAATTGTGGCATTGGTGCATTTGAAAATCTAGTAATTACAAAAACAGCCTATCTTTGTTTGGAAAGTTTAGCATTTAGGCCTATGCTCTTCACTTCTTCTAGTGAATCAAAATGCCAAAGGTGTTGAACTTTTTAATTAAGAAGAAAGGTTGAGGAAATCAAGCACATAAAATCAAAGCCCCTTGTTTGTAGAAGAGATTAAAAATACTCAATTCTCTATAGTTAGTGGGTGAAAGAATTGAACATTGTTTATTGTGTTTGGGAAATTAAGGAAAAGTTAGGGATATGCCCTTCACCTTTTGGTGAACCAAATTCCCAAAAACTTGTTCTTAACTCCATTTCCTTGCTTTACATGAATATGCTAGAATATTAGAGGGCTCGCCTCCCGATAAATTACCTTAACGAGGCCAGTGAGAGGGATAGCCCAAAGTGGGATACACTTGCTTTTGCTGTGAGAACCAGACCCACTATAAAACAAAATGCATACATCCTTAATGGGGTGTGTGACAAAAGGATTTTAAATTTTTGAACTTCTTGAGTAGTCCTCATAGATTGCACAAAACTCTGATATACCAGTGGTGGGAAGCTCCTTAACATACTTGGGGGATGAAAGTTTAAGATCCATTTTGAATGGAATCTATATTAAATCCTTGATAAAATAGAAATACCACCTTTTAGAGCCATGTTTATGAACCAAATCTTGTGCTAGGTAGGTGCTTGAAGTTTCTTTTTGTGCAAAACCCGTGACAACATTCTTTCAAATCAAACATTTTGTGTAAAGTGGGTTAAAAGAGACAAGTGAATGCGTGATTTTTGTGTTTGAAATACATAAACAAGTGAGAGAGATATCCATTGAAAGTTCATCTTACATTTTTAATCTCTTCAATTTAAAATCAACAATTCTTGAATCAAGGATCACTCCAAATCAAACCCTTGTTGGATGCTGGTTTCCACGTAGTCCCACACATATAGGGTATCTTTACAAGGAGATAGCACTCTTGTTGCAAATGAAGGATAAGAGTGCCAAAGTCTTTTCAAAGGTCCTAATCAAGATGAAACTTTCCCAAACTTATTTGAAAAAAGACTTGGAGAAATGGATAGAAACTCTGCATATCATATTTACCAACAAGGAGGAAACACTCATAACATCAACAATGCCAATCATAATCCCAAAGAAACACTTGAAGAAAAAGTTGAGAGAGCAACCCAAGATCAGGAATTCCTAGAGGTCATAGAGAAATTGATAGATAAGGATAGGGAGAAGTTTTTCCTAAACCTAGCTCAAGCGGGAGTAAAGCTTCCCCATGATTTCGACATAGATCAACTTAAGAAAGACCAAGATCAAGATAACCCCATGAATGCTATGACTAGGAAAATAAAGGCCTTCCAAGAACAAACTGATCCCATGAAAAAGGTGGCTAAACCTAAGGCCTTTTCTATTGAAGATTTGTGTCCTTTTCCATTTGACAAAAGCTTAGTTATGGTATCTTTTCCTTTTAATACCATTTTTGCTAAGTATGATAAATATACAGGTAAAATAGACCCACAGGATCATTTAAGGGAGTTTTGTGCCCTGAGCATTGATTTCATGCACAATGATACATACCTAATGAGACTCTTTCCTAGGAGCTTAGGAGGTCCTGCCATGGAGTGCTTTTCAAAACTACCCCAAGGAATAAAGACCTTTGAGGAGTTAGCCTCCAAGTTCATAACCCATTATTCTTATAACGTTGAGCATGAAATCACAATGCTCAAGTTGTGTGATATGAAATAGAAAGATGGAGAATCCTTCTTAGGATTCCTACAAAGGTGGAGGATCATTTTTACAAGGTATCCATAAAGTATCCCCGAGAAAGAGAAGATGGAAATCTTCACAAACAATTTGACCATGGAAATGAATTATAGATTACAACTTCAATGTCCCCCAACATTTGAAAAACTCATCAAAAATGGGATCAAGATTGAGGATGTATTGGTCAAGAGAGGTGAGATAAAATTATTTAAAGATAACAAATCCAATAACACTAACAATAACAACAACAATAATTATGTGCCTAAATATATCAATAATCAAGGGTCCAATAATTACAATGATAAATCTAAGTCATGGATAAAGAATAACAACAAAAACCTTGTGAATGATGGAGTTGGGAGGCCCACAACTTGAAGCAACCTCTTTTACCTTACCATATGGAGATAATTATTCAAATAATGTCAATCAATCAAACAAATCTCCATTTAATTCCAATAATTCCTATAAAAATTCCAACAATTCCAACAATAATGCTAATGGGAATAAGCCCAAACCCTTTTTCTCCACTTTTAACAAAATAAAATTCACCTATTTTGGTGAACCTTTGGAGAATGCATTAAGGACCTTGGTTTCCAACAAAATCATCACATTACCTTATGTGAGAGAATATGAGCCTCAAGGTAAACCCAATTGGTGGAATGACTCACATCATTGTGAATATCATCGAAATAGAGGTCATCCAACCAATGAATGCATGAGATTAAAAAACTTGGTGCAAGATTTAATACATAATAGAACCATCAAAATTGAAGGACCTCAAAACAATGAGGATCACATGGCCTTCAAGAATCCCTTTTTTAGCCATGAAAAGGGTGATTCATCTAATGCTAATCAAATTTTAAAAAAAGGCAATGAGAAAGTGAACTTTGCTCATACTTATGATAACACGATCAACACTCTAAGAGAAGAGGATAATACTATAAATGTTGTCATAGTAAACAATAATTTAAGAGAAGCATCATCAAATGTTGTCACTAGGGGGCAAGCATAAAAAATTATTCTACCTACCAATGCTCCTAAAATTGTGGTATCAAATCAAGCTTTAACCTCATCATCAAAACAATACAACTTGGTTGATCAACTATAAAGAACTCCCGCTCAAATCTCTATTTTGGAGTTACTCAAATTGTCACCGATTCATAAAGACATTTTGGAGAAAGCCTTATTGGAAACCAATGTGCCTCTAAACTTGGAGGTAGAAAAATTTCAAAATATGGTGGGGCACCTCATTGCACCCCATTGCTTATCATTTTCTGAACAAGATGACATGTCCCTTAATCATCCTCAAAATCTGCCTTTGCACATAGAAGTCTTGATTCACAAGCATAGGGTAAAAAGAGTCCTTATAGATGGAGGAGCCGACCTAAACATTTGTATGCTTAGCCTAGTGAAAGCCCTAGGATTTTTTGAGGAGGCTATTGACCCTAAGAAAAAGATAACCATAAAAGCCTACGATGGTGAAGAAAGAGCTTCAAAAGGAGTCATAGTGTTACCTATAAGAATTGGTCCCATGCAAAAAGAGACCATATGCCAAGTGTTAGACCTAAATTTGACTTACAATATCCTATTAGGAAGGTTGTGGATTCACGAGATGCAAGCTGTTCGGTCTACTTATCATTAATGACTAAAATTTCCTTATCTAGGGTAGGAGATAATGGTAAGTGGGGACCTAAACCCTTTCCAATATTGTAACAACATCAAGCCTATCAATAACTCTTTAGTCCCTCATAATGTAGAAGGGTCTATACCTAATCAAATGGAGCAAGGGAAAAGTTCTAAAGACATCCCATTATTGAAGGGAAAAGAAAAGATGGAAGAGGAAATTGTTACTAAAGACACAACAAAACTCACTAACCTAACTACATCAACTAAAGGAAAAGAGAAGGTTGGTGAGGATAATATTATTAAAGAATCAAAAGAAGATCATACCAAAGCTATCCAAGTATGCACCAAAAAAGCCCATTATCAAAAAATGGACCAAATGATGAAGAATTTAGATAAGCAATGCAAGATCAAGCAAAAAGGTGTAGGTGAATACTCCTTATCTATGATGGACCTACCCTTATCATCAAAGTCCTATGGAAGACCCTCAAATCTACCCCATAGATATAATGATAATTTTGTGAGGGCAAGTACATCATCTGCTATGGATGAAGAAGACAATGAGATCTTAAACTGGTTATATAAAGATGAAGAATCAAGTGCACCTATCAAATATATTCAAAATATAACCATTCCCACACATCAATATGGGAAAGGGTTTCAAATCATGCAAAAGATGGGGTACAAAGGTCAAGGACCTTTGGACACAAAGAATGAAGGGCTCATTGAACCCATAGAAAAAATATGGTGAGATACCAAGGAGAAAACAAGATTAGGGTATCTTGAAGAAGGATACACTCAAAAACATTATCCCAAACTTGATAGCCAAATATTGCAATTAGATTCTCATAGTGATGAGGATTTTAATGAGTGGGAATGGGAAACATTATCTGATGAGTCATGTCATGATAAGGGTATTGATGTTATTCATACCTATACTTCTACCAAGGATAAAGGACCAATAGTGGAATCAAGTTCAAATCACGTATCTAGCTCAAACCAAGTGGTTCTAAATGATGTGCCAAGCATAGAAATAGAGATAAATCAATGGGTAGGTGAACCCTACGTACCTTCATGGAGACCTACTATGGAGGAATCAAATGTTAGGTTTAATCCACATGAACTTTATCCAACAGAAACCTTAGAGGAGTCTAGTGAGGAGGACTTTGATCCTTCTTCTTTAGAACATGTAGGAGAGGCCCATGTTATAGACTTTCATGATACAATGTATGAGCTTTCTAATGAGGTATTAGCCTTAAACCCCATTGAAACAAACCCAAGTATTGACCCATTAACTCTCATACACCCAGAATTAATTGAATGGAATTCCATTGAACCAACTACCCTTCCAATCTTCTTGAATGACAATGTGGTGTCCCAATACCTTAACGTGGTTGAACCCTCTTCTATCATGGAATATCAGGAAGAATTGATCAAGGGGAGCATCCAAACTTTCAATCCAAGAAAAATTGAAAAAAAAAAAGAAAAAAAAAGGAAAAGAATCAAGTGTTTAAAACCACGTTGTGGCAACATTAGATCAAGAAGAAAAAAATAAAGAAATAAAGGATGTTTCCAAAGGTGAAAACCCAACTAAGGCACCTAAGGAAAGGAGTTTGGATGCTCTACCAAAACATTATGAAGAAAGATCTTCGATCTTAATTGAGCCCATAGAAAAGATAAACATTGGGTCAGAAATTGAGCCAAAGATCATCCACCTAGTAGCATCCATATCTAGCGAAGAAAGAATAGAATTCATCAAGTTCTTTAAGGAAAATCAAATTAACTTTGCATGGTCTTATGATGATATGCTAGGATTAGATCCAAATCTGATAATGCATCATCTAAATATCAAGGAAGGAGCCAAACTTGTTAAGAAAAAGTTAAGGAAGATGCATCCACATATAGCACTACTTGTCAAAGTGGAGTTAGAAAAATTATTGAAAGTGGGATTTATAAGGGCCATTGATTATGCATAATGGATCTCAAATATATTACCAGTATCAAAAGCAAACAAATCCATCAGAATCTACACGGATTTTAGAGACTTAAATTTGGCATGTCCTAAAGATGACTTCCCACTTTTGAGTATAGATGCCATTGTGGACCTAATAGCAGGACACTCTATGTTTTCACTCATGGATGGATTTAGCAGATATAACCAGATAAAGATAGCACCAGAAGACCAAGATAAGACAACTTTTACATGTGCATGGTGTACTTTTTGCTGGAATGTCATGCCTTTTGGTTTAAAGAATGCCGGAGTGACCTATCAACGAGCGATGACCACAATATTTCATGATATGATGCATAAGTTCATGGAGGACTATGTGGATGACATATTAGCCAAATATCACTCAAGAAAAGAGCACCTACCAATTTTGGCAATTTTTTTTGAAAGATTAGAGCAATTCAAAGTAAGGCTTAATCCAATAAAATGTGCATTTGGAGTCCAATCCGGCAAACTACTAGGCTACATTGTATTTGCAAAGGGAATAGAGGTGGATCACGCTAAAGTTAACGCCATTATGGAGATGGAAGCACCTAAAAACATTAGTCAAATGAGATCTCTACAAGGAAGGATACAATCCATCAGGAGATTTATCTCCCAATTAGCTGAAAAATGTCATAATTTCACCCAACTTTTGCATAAAGATACAATCTTCAAATGGGATGAAAAGTGTGAAGAAGCCTTTAATCTATTGAATAAATACCTCATGAATCCACAAATCTTGATGCCACCTATTAGAGGCAAGCCCTTAATCCTATATATTTCAGCAACAAAGAATTCATTGGGGGCACTTTTAGCACAAGAAGATGAAACAGGAAAAGAAAAGGCAATTTACTACATAAGTAGAACCTTGGTCAAATACGAGCTGAATTATACATTCATGGAAAGGGCATGCTTGGCCATGGTTTTTTCTTCACAAAAATTACACCATTATATGCTAGCCCACAAGATAAGGTGCATTTCTGAAATTGATCCTTTGAAGTATCTACTTAGTAAAACAATAATAAATGGAAGGCTAGCAAAGTGGGTTATAGTGTTAAGTGAGTTTGACATTGAATATGTTGATAGGAAATCAATCAAAGGGAAATCCATTGCTAACCAGTTAGCAGAAGCACCCCTTCAAGATGATCATCCCATCCAAGTGGAATTCCCAGATTCAGAGATTGTGAATGTTGAGGCAAAAACATGGAAACTATATTTTGATGGTTCATACACTCAACATGGGTCAGGAGCAGGCATACTTCTAATCACTCCCCAAGGATCTACTATTCCTAAGTCCTATAAATTGTTATTTCCATGCACCAATAATATAGCAGAATATGAAGCCTTGGTCATTGGAATCAATTTGGCACTAGAATGGAAAGTGACAAAACTAAAGGTTTATGGAGATTCATAATTAGTCATTAATCAAGTTAATGAAGAATATCAAACAAAAGATGACAAATTGGTACCCTATAAAAACATGGTGGAAAGTCTTAAGAAGTACTTCATTCTTATTACATTTGAGCAAGTGCCAAGAGAAAAGAACAAAGCAGCAAATGCAATGGCAACTTTGGCTTCACTTCTACAAATGCCTTATCAGAGTGCTAGATATGAATTCTTGGTAGAAGAAGTGGATCAACCCACGTTTGACCCTACCCATCCTTATACCATTTGCTTTCTAACTACAAATGAATCACCTTGGTATGGACCTATTTATACTTAAAATATCAAATCCTTCCCATAGACCAAACCAGGAATCAAAAGAAAAGCTTCATTCGCCAAGACGCCCGATATACTATAATTTTTGAAACATTGTATCGCAAAAGTTTAGATGGAATTCTCCTTAGATGTTTAGAAGAAGAGGAATCAAATGTAGCCTTACAAGAAATCCACGAGGGAATTTTTGGATCACACTTGAATGGATTAACCCTAGCTAATAAACTTCTTAGGATAGGATATTTTTGGCCTACGATGGAGAAAGATGCCTGTAACTTTGCCAAAACTTGTAGAAAGTGTCAATTCCATGGAAACTTGATACATGTGCCCGCACAAGATCTTCATCTAATGACAACACCTTGGCCGTTCTATCAATGGGGTCTAGACTTAATAGGTATGATTTATCCACCATCCTTGAATGGTCATAAATTCATCATCACGGCAACGGAATACTTTACCAAGTGGGTGGAAGTTGTACCCTTATCAACTGCAATGGGAAAGCATATATCTATGTTTATCCTCAATCACATTATTTTTAGATATGGCATACCTCATGCTATCATAACGGATAATGCAAAGCATTTCAAAAACAAAGACCTAAAGGAATTATGCACCAAGTTCCACATGATTCATCATTCTTCTTCAATCTATTACCCCCAAGGTAATGGACAAGCCGAGGCAACAAACAAAAATATTTTGAAGATATTGAAGAGAATGGTGGACAACTCAAGTAGAGATTGGAACATCAAAATAAACTCAACCTTATGGGCTTATAGAACAAGCATAAGAACACCAACAGGAGCTACACCTTTTTACTTAGTCTTTGGAACATAAGCAGTTTTATCGTTGGAGGTAGAACTTCCATCTTTAAGGGTAGCTCTTCATGGCTTGATAAGTGAGGAAGACTATAGAGTTGCTAGGCTACAAGAACTAGAACTCCTATATGAGAAACATAAGCAAGCATTTGATCATTTGAAGGTATACCAAAATAGAATGTCAAGGACTTATAATAAGCACATCAAGTCAAGAACATTTCAAATAGGTGACCTAGTTTTGCGAGAGAATCCCAAAAATCAAGCAAAAAGAGAAAAGAAAGGAAAATGGGAGGCAAATTGATTAGTACCATTTATCATCATTGAAAATTTTGGGACCGACACATACAAATTAGAAAATTGTGATGGAGAAGAGCGACAAGAACCTATTAATAACATACATTTAAAGAGGTTCTATACATGAGGTAGATGATAGAGTATAAAGAGTTTCAGATGGAAAGCATCATATTTATTGTATATAGTCAAAAGAGATCTGGAAAATACTAAAAACATTTGAAAAGAAAAAAAGGGAAAATAAATTGAAAAGCAAAAAAGATAAAAAACAATGGAAAATTGAGCATGGAGAAAGCGAAAACATTCATATATGATCTTCAAAAATATGTTGTCTTGCTGAAAACCTAGCAAATAGGCACCTCGATGATATGAAAACTGCAAATTGTCCTAAGCCCCACAAATGAAATTATCTCAAACTAGGGGAAATCTACTCAAAAGGAGAAAGGATTCATCAAAGAAAGCTTTATTCAATCATGGAATCAATTCATCAAAATTTGAAAGAGGGACACTTAATAAAATCTACATTCTAATCCAATTTGAGCCAAACACAAAATTTGATCCAAGATCTCACATGACCTTATCTTTATCAGGATTAAAAGTATGAAATGGATGGAACTGTTTAGGCTTAGAATTGTTACCCTAACTCAAGCATTAAGGCAACACAACAATTCTATCCTGACAATGGAAACCTCTCCTAGCTGTGGGTAGACTATGAATGAAGAGGAATCTCCGAATTCTAGGCTGGTTCCTATAAAATATGGAATATCACTTTCTTGATCTGCAATTTGTTGGGAAAAGGGAAAAGAATACTATAACTAAAAGATTAGGGAGATACACAAAGAAATATTTCAGACTTTGCAAAAAAGATGAAACATCAATCCTAACTCATAAATGAATATCTCAACATTTTGAATCCCTATTCAACATATAGGTTGACAAAACCTACTATCAGGGTTTTACCATAAATAGCTTGGATAATCAACAAACATACATTTCTCATATAAGGTCTTGTAGCAATTGATTATCTTCAGAAGGAACATAAATCTACTCACTTCCTTTGGATAATAAATAATTTAACACTTGTTAGAAAAGATGAAAACAGGATCTCATATCAAAACAACTTCACAAATATGAATTAAAATCTCTAGCTCATTCCCTCCAAAAACTGATTACAAAAATCACCTTCCAAGCACTTAGGAACAATGCGTTCACTATATGCCCTCTCTCCAAAATCTGCCACCCCTAATTGATCATGAAAAATCAATTTTATATCCTGCCCTAGCCTCAAATCCGAAAATCTAAGTCCCATAAAACTGCCCCAATCTTAGCCAAAAAAATGTGCCCAAAATTTGCCTATGTTTATTCCCCCCTAAATGCCTCAAATTTTGGCTCATAATAAGGAATTAAATCCTTTTACATTTTCTTGCCAATATCAATATTAACTTAATATTAGATAAACTAATATCAAATATCCTCTGTTTAATTCCTAACCTAGATGAAAATCTCTAAGTGTAAAATTATGCAAGGTGGAGAAAGTCGACATGACTGTTTCATCCACTTGCAATACAATGCAATAACCGAGGAAGGCATGAGGTGGCATGTTGTGGTTTTCAAAACTCTGTAAGGATCAGTCATGTACATTAATGGCATTGAATACCACCTATCTCGCGGACTCCAAACTTTGTTATCTTCATTTTTACTCTTGGCAGTTGTGCTTATCTCATTCTTCATAGAGAAATTTGGGGAAGATGAAACCCTAACTTATGAAAGTCTTCGAAAACTTCTAATGAAGAAGCTCGACATGTTGACTGTGAATGCATTTGTCTGTCAAACTCAAGCTTACTGCTACTCCTCATTAACGAGCATCTCAAAATATGACTTGGCATTTGGCAAACTCGGGTTCACCTGCAACTGTAAGTTATCTTCAAGCTCGGTTTATCTCTTATAGATTTATTTTCTAGGAAATGAAACCCACGAAAATGTAACATTCTTTAGCATAAGTAGTGACCTCTTATTCTATTATCTATCCCTTCATTGGTGCTTTCAAAATATGACTATTGCTTTTAATAATATGGAGCTATGAAAATGAGTCATAGTTAACTAGTCTATTCTTTACTTTATGCTCAAACTCAGACCTGCTTTCCTGAGAATTTTCTTTGATTTGTTTGTAAGCTATGAGCATGAGCCATAGTTGACTTTGTATTAACAGTCATATGACTGATGATCTATTATGCTTGCTCTCAGTTGTATCTCTAATACTCGAACTGTGACTTGACTCTTACATCATCTATTTGATTCACTGCTTATAACATTGGACTATAACATTTCTTTGCTTCCGCAAGCTCCACACCATGAATCTCAACCTCTACTATTGCTTCATTCCTTTCTCTTACGAGTTTGAAATCTTGTGAGCTCAAAACTTGTTCAACCCACTTTTATATCAACAGTCACGACTTCTATATTGGTAACCATGAGTTCCAAATTTATTCTATGTAACAGTCATGGCTTGTGACTATTGATTGTCTCTATTTTAAACAAAAAACCGTGACTAGTAAAGATATCTGGTTCTTGAATCTTAAGAAGGAAAACAAACCCTCCATACCATTTGATAACTGGTAGTCCAGTATATAGCTTGCGGGCTTTTATTGAAGTCGATTGTTATTCTTTTGTTTCATGTGCCAAACTAAAGCTTGACTTTACTTAATCTAAGAATGAACTCAGCTCTTAAATTGATCATTTGTGCTTGTCTCAACCTAGCTCGAGCCTTTGACTGATGGACATTTCATTTCCTCTACTGAAACATGAAACTTATTTGACCATTCTGTGGATAATAATAGGAAGTTATTATTTCACCATTCATTAAATATCGACAGTACACAGGCTAAATTCGGTCTCCCCTTCACTTAATATATGACAGTGACAACATATCATGAAACCCAAATACCTTAACTGGGAATTTTTGAACATAAGTAAAAAAACTCTTTTCTAATTAACTTCATCAAAGCACTTTGTATAAAATAGAGAATAACTAGAAATTGATTTTGACAATCTTTCTACAACTTGTACATAAACTATTTTTATAGCATAGCATTCAACTGTTTCATTCTGCTAACATGAATGAATCTATGTAATCAATCCACAAATGAACCTGATGAACTGGTGAACTCATTCTTGAAACAAAAATCATGTACTATGAGTTCAGCAATTACAGACAGTTGTCCCAAGAAACCATGAAACACCTCTAATAACTTACTAAAGTTGCAAGGTTATGACTAAAAAATGTTAAAAGATATATTCATTTATAAACAAAACTATAAAATCTTTCAGTCATAACCTTCGCAAACCTTAGAAGGTGATTATGACTGAGAGATACTCAAGAATAACATCATTTATTCTACAATAGATAAGTACCTTCCTCCTTTATGATATTCCTTTGTTAGCTGTAGATACTCTATTCCAATTTATACATATTTTACTTCTATTTAGTTTGCATCTTGTTGGATTTTGTAACTCAAAATTTCAGCTTTTAGCATTATAGCTCCTATAGTATTGTCCACTATATACAATTCTCATTGATGCTAAATCTGCACTTAGTATAATAAGTACAACAAGATGAAAATGTTTGTTCACTATTAATGAAGTTTGAGCATGGGCTCATGACACTCAAAAACACTAGAATGTTAACTAATGAGGTTCGAACATAGGTTCGTGACACTCAATAAAAATAAACTGTAAACATTTTTATAATTTTATGGCTCAATCTTGAAGCACTCTTTCTGTATTCAGCAACAATAATGTTATAGCTTGAAAATGTAACTTTGAAACAACAAGAACATATTATACCAGTATTTATGTAGTACCATTTGTATCTTGAACTTGAAAGTTGGCAATCATTGGCACTTCTTGTAGCACTCTTATCATGGGAACCTAGCTTGATCTGCATCTTTGACAATGACTGAATGTGTAAACCGGTCAATTGTTATCTGTAAAATAATTTGTTAAGCTCTCAAATAACATCATTATGAAATACATTATCTGAAAAAGGTTTCTCAGTTTGAAACATACTAAGTCCCTTTAATTTAGACACCTAGTTAATAAAAAGGACAACATACACCACAATGATCATTAGTAGTAAAAGGTTTCATGTGAGAAATAAGTCCCTTTAACACTACCTTGTAGTGAGTGTCAGTGTACATTTCCTTATCACATTTAATTTTCCAGATTGATATGCAATATTGAAAACTTGATTGCTATAGTATGTTATTTGTTTCTCATGTATTGCTTAGATCCAACAAGATCTAACCATATTTTCCTCTCTTATGCAGATATGAAACCCTGAAGACCAAGATGCAGATGGAGACTTGAACTATGAAGACCTAAATGTAGAGACCTAGCAAACAACCAGCTAGCACAAACCAATACAAAAGGCAATGCATGGGACCCCTATTCCATACTTCAATCTTTCTTTCAATTCTGCAATGTACTCTACTTATTGATGAAACATGAAACAAGAAAGGACATTTGTATATCACATTCAGTTTGAAAGCACAATGTAATGATTATTTATGAATTTTGGATTTTTTGGAATAATAATCTATACTTAGAGTACAATAATGACATCTAGAATGAATGCAATAATGACATGTAAACTAACAAAACCTGTAAGGTAGTGTTAATTAGACAAGCAAATGCAACCTTTTCCTACTTATGCTTATTGTATTGTATGTTGTATTTTTGAGTAACAATTTTGGCGACTTCTGTTGGATGTCTTCCTGCTAGACATGACCTATAGGCTTATCATAGGGAAACAAAATTTAGGAAAACTAAACCATGAATGCAACCTTTATTGAAAAGAAAACTCACCGAAACTAGACTCAATGCAACCTAAGGACCTAGTTCTTGGACATCACTTATTGAACTTGAAAAACTGAAACTAACCTAACCCTCAAAGCAAAGCTTGAGGTGTATTCCATTAACTAGAATATACAATTCTTCCCCTTCAGTTGTGGACAACTGAAAAGCATTGTTGTTCTTATAGGCTATTATAACAAAAGGGCCTGACCAAAAATTATCAAATTTATCATGCTACCCTGGCCTGCTCTTTAGCACATCCCACTTGAGTACTAAATCTCCTTCCTTAAATTCTCTAAACTTAGCTTTCTTGTCAAAATATCTTTTAGTTTGTGCTTGCTT
Source organism: Chamaecyparis obtusa (assembly GCA_027943335.1). Classification (NCBI taxonomy): domain Eukaryota; kingdom Viridiplantae; phylum Streptophyta; class Pinopsida; order Cupressales; family Cupressaceae; genus Chamaecyparis; species Chamaecyparis obtusa. The sequence continues at coordinate 28,916 of BSBK01006706.1, forward strand.
AAGTTCCATTATTTCCAATGCCTTTCTCCTTTCTTCTTCAAGCTGTAGTAAATCAACATACCTTAGTTTAAGGGGATCTTCTTCTTCAAATAGTAACATCTATTTAGCCAGCTGCAAGGCTGGAAATTCAGTAGAAACTAGCAATCTAGCCTCTTTACCATTAACTAGGACATAAGGGGAATTTCCAATTACCTGTTTAGGTGTAATCCTATCCAACCATAAGGCTGCCTTTAATTTAGAATGTCAATCTCTCTTATTTTCCTGTAGAGTCTTTCTGATAATTCTGATTAGATTTTTATTTGTAGATTCTGCAAGACCATTACCCTAAGGATTATAGTTAGAAGAAGTGTTTAAATAAATCTTGTTGTTCACAGCCCATTCTATAATAGTTAAACCAATGAAAGCCATAGCATTGTCAAAAATAATTGATTGAGGAACTCCAAACCTAGTTGTAATATCCTCATAAAACTTTAACACTGCAGGTCCAGTAGCCTCTTTGAGTGCAATAGCTTCAGTCCATCTTGTGAAATAGTCAGTAGTAGTTAAAATCCATTTATGACCTACACTAGAATTAGGATTGATAGGACCAATAAAGTCCATACCCCACTTAGCAAATGGCTGATCAACCACAATTGGTTTTAATGGCAATGCTGCCAGCCTTTGTTTACCTACAAAAATTGCACATTTCTGACATTTTCTAGCCCAAACATGAGCATCCTTAAATAAATCAGGCCAATAATAGCTTGCCCTTAGTATTTTCTAGGCTGTAGTTTTAGGGCTGAAATGTCCTCCACGAGATCCATCATGAAATTCAGATAAAATTATATCCTGATCTAGTGAATCAATACATTTAAGAAACATTCCAAAATAGTCATTTCCATATAGAACACCATCAATAAGAACATAGGGAATAGATTGTAACCTGTAGTATCCCCTTTTTGCCTTATCAAGATTATTTGGGCATTGTCCAATTTGCAAGAATCTAGTCATATCTGACAACCAAGTCGTAGGATCATTGAATAATATAACATCACCTTGTAAATTTTTAGATTCTTTAGAAGCTTCAACCTATTCTTCCTCTTTTTCCATTTGAGCACAAAGGCCCTTGCCTCTAATCATCTTAGTCACATGAATCTGTACATCATACTCCATAACTCTTGTTATCCAACCAGCCCTCTTTTCATTAACATCCTTGTTTAACAAAAACTCTTTGATGCTAGGATGAGCAACCATTAAGTGCACTTTATTTCTGGCAATTAAATGCTTAAACTTCTTCAAAGCTTTAATAATAGCTAGTACATGCTTTTCAACAAAATTATACCTTTTCTCATAGTCATCCATACCTTTGCTAAAAAAAGCAATTGGCTGCTCATGTTTTTCATCACTCTTTTGAACTAGCATTGCTAAAATGGTGTCAGAACCACCATAAGCATATAGAATAAAATCTTTAGTAAAATCTAGATTAACAAGAGTAGGGGCTGAAGACAAAGCCTGTTTTATCAATTCAAAATTATTTTTTTCCTTCATCAGTCTAGCTGAAAGGAATATCTTTTTTAAGCATGGTAGTCAATGGTTTTAACAGGTCTGCAATATCAGGGATAAACCTCCTTACAAAATTAATTCTCCCAATAAAACTCTGCAATCCTTTCTTGTGTTTAGGCAATGAAAGCTCAAGAATTGCATGAATTCTTTCAGGATCTATTGTTGTTCCTTCCTTAGACACCTGGTATCCTAAGAGTTTTTCCTCATGAACTACAAATACATATTTCTTGGGATTTAAAGAAATCCCAAATTATCTGCATCTTTGTAATATCTGTCTCAAGTGATCAATGTGTTGATTTGCAAACTTGCTGTAAATTGTCACATCATCTAGGTATACTAGAACAAACTTATACATTAAATTCTTGAAAGCCATATCCATTGCTTTCTGAAAAGTGGCTCCAACATTTGATAGCCCAAATGGCATTCTTTTGTAAGCCATGGTACCCCATTTAGTTGTAAAGGCTATTTTAAATTGATCAGATTCCTTGACTAAAATCTGGTTGTAACCAGAATATCCATCTAAGAGTGATAATCTCTCAGAACCTGAAACATATTGTAAAATCTATTCCATTGAAGGAAGAGGGTGTTTATCTTTCAATGATGCCCTATTAAGGTCTCTAAAGTCTACACAAAGTCTTATCTCTCCATTCTTCTTCCTTACTGGAACTAAGTTAGAAACCCAAGATGTGTGCTTAATAGGAAATATGATACCACCATATAGAAGTTTTCTCAGCTCTTTTAACATTAATGGCTCTAACTTGGGGTTTATAGGCCTTTTCCTTTGTCTAATTGGCCTAGCATTAGGCTCTAATTCTATAGTATGTTGGGTTAATTGGGGGTCAAAACCCTTTAGATCAGAGTAATCCCATGCAAAAACATCATTATATTCTCTAAAAAGATCAATAAACGGTTCTTTTTCTTCAGGAGAATTTATTTTACCAACCTTCAACCGCTTGTCTTTGAAAATTTCCACTTCCTCATAATGATCTTCTTTAATCAACAAGCTAGTTTTACCCTTCCTAAACTGATCATCAGAATTAAAAGTTGATTCCAAGCTGACTAATCCCTTTGGAAGCTTATTGGTTTTCAACTGAATGATCTGTTCTTCCATTTGCTGAATGTTTTTGTTATCTCTTGAAGCTGAAAAACCATCTGTTTCTGTCAAAAAACTTAAGATATGTTCATCAGTATTGAAAACTTGCCAATAAGTGTCATTATCCAGAATGGATGGCCTAACAATTATCTTAATATGTGATTGGTCTAAAATTAGTCCTTTATTTTTTGTTATTGCAATATGAGCACCAATACCAGCCAGCCTATCAGCATGCAAATTTTCCCTTCTAGGAATTGAAATCAGGTTGAAAGCATCAAATTCATCTAGAATATCAAAAACTCTAGATTTATACATCTTAAGCAGATCATTTTTAATAGTATTGATGCCTCTCACCTACTTAACAATAAGCTCATTGTTGCCAAATTCTCTCAAACACTTAATACCTCTCAATCTTGCCCACTCTAATCCCTGAATCAAACTCTCATATTCAACCACATTGTTAGAACAAGGAAAGGACAACTTGAAAGTAGCATAAAATTTATCACCATCAGGTGATACCAGCATAACCCCTGCACCAACTATATCCTTATTCCTTGACCCATCAAAATACAAATCCCAAAGTTGGTTAGACACATCAGATTTAGATTCTGGATCTTTAATCAAATTAGGCACTACTGAATCAGATTCTAAAATCATATAGTTTCCAAAACCAGCATCAAACATGTCATCATTCTATTCATTCCTAGTAGCCCATTCATCTAGAACAATATCTGGATATGCTTCAGTTTGAGTATTATAAGCTAAATAATTAGGTATTTCATCTTGATCCATGATCACACAACTCGCATTAATAGGACTTGGATTATAAGGCTCTATGTGATTTTTGGCCAGTGATTCTGATTTTATGGTTACCTTAGTACCATATCTAGTTTTGAAGTACAAATGTGACCAATCTAATGAAAAATAGCCATCTATTTTGGTTGTGAAATCTTTAGACAGACACATAGCAAAATATGTTGGTAAATCAATAACATATATGTCTTGTGGAATTGAAAAATTTGGGCAGGAATGTAGGGTCAAACTTGAATTTTTAATGACTCCTAAAGTCTTAACAGAAGTTCCGTCAAGCTGGACTACACCCTTTTTAAGAGGCTCATATTTTAAGTTCAGCAAATCCACTATTTTCTTAGGCATGACAGTGTTGGTTACACCACTATCAACCATACAATTATGAACTAATTTGTTTCCAATAATCAAAGAGACATAAAAAGGAGGAGGCTTTTCATTTGTAGATTTCTTAGCTTCCTTTTCTGATGTCTTTTGTACATTTGATAGTTTCTTATCAGTAGTTACTGTTGTTTTGTCAATATTTGCAGCCTTCTTGAATTCTGGTACTACAAGATGCTGAACTTTAGTAGGCTTTTTCTCTTCTTTTGATGGCTTTTCCTGAACCTTAGGAGGCTTAGAGTTAGTCATGACCACACTTGGTGACTGTTGTACTATTTGTTGTGAATTAATTACCAACTTGGACAACTCTTCTTTCAAAATCTCAATTTGCCCTGGAATAGATAGAGTTTCCCATGCAGACAAAGTAACATTTGTTTTTTCATTGTACCAACAATATTAAACAAAATAGTAAATTGTACCTTATGTGATGATCTAGGAGAACTCTGATCAACATTCCTTTAAGTTTGATCTTTATTAGTGGAAACTGATGGATTCTTTAAAATAGAAACTGGTGGAGAAGAAACATTACCAGTAGATTGATCTATTTCAAGGGCTCTCTTTTTTGCTATTGTATTTGCTGCAATTGATGAATCTTCATTAAGCCCACAAAATTCTTCCTCTTGCCAGTTTAAGAATTTGGTATTTATAGCACTTTGGTCTGGTTGATTTTGGACTTCTTCAATAGACACATTCTGCTATGAATTCATTGAATTTTGTACCATAAGGGCTTGATTAAGAATTCCATTAGAACATGTAGACTGATCATGTGGCTCATTGCATGGAAAACACTAGTCAGTAGCAATGTTATTTTGAGTAGGAACAATATCCCTAACAATATTAAGAGATGCTAGATTGTACTGTCTATTTGGTCTCATATTCCAATTCTACCTGTTTGCATTAGTATTTCCTTGAAATTGCTACCTATTAGCCTAAAAGTTAGGCTGATTAGGATATTGTGAAGAAGAACCAGCAAACTAATTTTGAATAGTAGGGTTTGCTTGAGCTTGATTCCTCTTAAGGGCCACTAAATCATTACCAAAAGATTGCAACAAACTTTCCATTTTTTGCTGATTGTCCTTAATAGTCTGTAATTCATTCAAAGGAGCTACGGGAGCTATTTCTGAAGGTTTATAAGATGGGACAACAGATAATGGTGGAACTACCAATGGCATATTAGACTATATATTAGGAAAGAAAGGCATAGGAGACCTAGGAGCTATCTTTCCTACCTGGATAAGACTATTCTCTGCCCTAATAGTAGTATCAAAATCTTGAGGTAAAGTATTACCTCCCATAGATTGAATCATTACAGAGATATCACTATTCAAACTCTTCAAATAATATAAAAATGCATATTCAACTAAAGGTCTTACTGTAATAGGGATCTGATTCCAAGTCTTTTGAAAATGAAGATTAAAATCACTCATCTCCTCTTGTGGGGCTCTCTTGATTGTAGTTAATTGTTCCACAAGAGACAAGTTATCAAATTTGTCCTCAAAAAATTTAGATAGCCTTTCACCCAGGACATTCCAAGTAGCAATAGAGTCCACCGGGAGGGTTTTGAACCAGTAAAGAGCTTTACCCTTGAGTGATGCAACCAACAACTTCAAAGCCACATCTTCTTCTATAACATGATGAACATTGCAAAGAGTTGGAACATCTCTGATGTGTTCAATGGTTGTTACTGGTCCTTCTCCAGTAAATGATGGCAAGCCTTTATGAGCAGCTAATGGAACATTATTATGATTTGCAATCCTCAAAGGGCTGCCTTGATTGAATGTAAAAAATGGTAGACTCCTAGCCATTGCTTGATGTGGAGGAGCTTGCTGCTGAATAGATGGTGTAACAAAAGGTTGAGCAGGCTGAACTACCTTCCTTTGATAAGTCTTTAGATTCTAGGGAGTTGCTGCAGTACCACTTACAGAAGCTCCGAGAATAGAATTATCTATAGATAAATTTTCAACACTTGGAAATTATGATCCTATATGATTAGGAACATCTAGATCATCAGGAAGATTGAGCTCTTCAATGATAACCTCAAGTTCTTCCGAATTTGTAGCTTGATTTTCAAAAATAGGATTATCAAATGATGAGAAATCTCAATTCAAAGAAGTACCTCTTGGATCATGTGATGTTCTTCCACCTTTAGATGATCTTCCTACCCTTTTGCTTGATTGTAATTCTTGATACACAAAACCCTCCTTATTTGATCTCATTCGAGTTCTGCTCATTAAAATCCACACTAAGAGCTGCAACTAAAATTTGAAACAATCATAGATCTAACAGCTCAGAACTGAGAAGTAGTTCATAGTCCCATTGGCCATGCCAAAAAGTGTTTAGGCTTAGAATTGTTACCCTAACTCAGGCATTAAGGCAACACAACAATTCTATCCTGATAATGGAAACCTCTCCTAGCTGTGGGTAGACTATGAATGAAGAGGAATCTCTGGATTCTAGGCCGGTTCCTATAAAATATGGAATATCACTTTCCTGATCTGTAATTTGTTGGGAAAAGGGAAAAGAATACTATAACTAAAAGATTAGGGTGATACACCAATAAATATTTCAGACTTTGCAAAAAAGATGAAACATCAATCCTAACTCATAAATGAAGATCTCAACACTCTGAATCTCTGCTCAACATATAGGTTGACAAAACCTCCTATCAAGGTTTTACCACAAATAGTTTGGATAATCAACAAACATACATTTCTCATAAAAGGTCTTGAAGCAATTGATTATCTTGAGAAGGAATAGAAATCTACTCACTTCCTTTGGATAATAAATAATTTAACACTTGTTAGAAAAGATGAAAATAGGATCTCATATCAAAACAACTTCACAAATATGAATTAAAATCTCTGGTTCATTCTCTCCAAAATCTGAAAAAAATTGATTACAAAAATGGCCTTCCAAGCACTTAGGAAAAATGTGTTCACTATATGCCCTCTCTCCAAAATCTGCCACCCCTAATTGATCATGAAAAATCAATTTTATATCTTGCCCTAGCCTCAAATCCAAAAATCTAAGTCCCATAAAATTGCCCCAATCTTAGCCAAAAAAATTTGCCCAAAATTTGCCTATGTTTATTCCCCCCTAAATGCCTCAAATTTTGGCTCATAATAAGGAATTAAATCCTTTTACATTTTCTTGCCAGTATCAATATTAACTTAATATTAGATAAACTAATATCAAATATCCTCTGTTTAATTCCTAACCTAGATGAAAATCTCTAAGTGTAAAATTATGCAAGGTGGAGAAAGTCAACATGACTGTTTCATCCACTTGAAATACAATGCAATAACCGAGGAAGGCATGAGGTGGCATGTTGCAGTTTTCAAAACTCTATAGGGATCAGGCATGTACATTGATGGCATTGAATACCACCTATCTCACAGACTCCAAACTTTGTTATCTTCATTTTTACTCTTGGCAGTTGTGCTTATCTCATTCTTCATAGAGAAATTTAGGGAAGATGAAACCCTAACTTATGAAAGTCTTCGAAAACTTCTGATGAAGAAGCTCGACATGTTGACTGTGAATGCATCTATCTATCAAACTTGAGCTTACTGCTACTCCTCATTAATGAGCATCTCAAAATATGACTTGGCATTTGGAAAACTCAGGTTCACCTACAACTGTAAGTTATCTTCAAGCTTGGTTTATCTCTTATAGATTTATCTTCTGGAAATGAAACCCACAAAAATGTAACATTCTTTAGCATAAGTAGCGGCCTCTTATTCTCTTATCTATCCCTTCACTGGTGCTTTCAAAATATGACTATTGCTTTTAATAATATGGAGCTATGAAAATGAGTCACAGTTAACTGGTCTATTCTTTACTTTATGCTCAAACTCAGACCTGCTTTCCTGAGAATTTTCTTTGATTTGTTTGTAAGCTACGAGCATGAGCCATAGTTAACTTTGTGTTAATAGTCATATGACTAATGATCTATTGTGCTTTCTCTTAGTTGTATCTCTAATACTCGAACTATGACTTGACTCTTACATCATCTATTTGATTCACTGCTTATAACAATGGACTGTAGCATTTCTTTGCTTCTGTGAGCTCCACACCATGAATCTCGGCCTCTATTGTTGCTTGATTTCTTTCTCTTATGAATTCGAAGATGTGAGATTGAAACTTGTTCAACCCACTTTTATATCAGCAGTCACGGATTATATATTGGTAACCATGAGTTCCAAATTTATTCTATGTAACAGTCATGACTTGTGACTATTGATTGTCTCTGTTTTAAACAAAAAACTGTGACTAGTAAAGATATCGGGTTCTTGAATCTTAAGAAGGAAAACAAACCCTCCATACCATTTGATAACTGGTAGTCCAGTATATAGCTTGCGGGCTTTTATTGAAGATGATTGTTATTCTTTTGTTTCATGTGCCAAACTAAAGCTTGACTTTACTTAAACTGAGAATGAACTTGGCTCTTAAACTGAGAATGAAATCAGCTTATATTGATCATTTGTGCTTGTCTCAACCTAGCTCGAGCCTTTGACTGATGGACATTTCATTTCCTTTGCTGAAACATGAAGCTTATTTGACCATTATGTGGATAATAACAGGAAGTTATTATTTCACCATTCATTAAATGTTGACAGTACACATGATGAATTCAGTCTCCCCTTCACTTAATATATGACAGTGACAACATATCATGAAACCCGAATACCTAGACTAGGAATTTTGAACATAAGTAAAAAAACTCTTTTCTGATTAACTTCATCAAAGCACTTTGTATAAAATAGAGAATAACTAGAAATTGATTTTGACAATCTTTCTACAGCTTGTACATAAACTATTTTTATAGCATAGCAGTCAACTGTTTCATTCTGCTAACATGAATGAATCTATGTAATCAATTCACAGATGAACCTGATGAACTGGTGAACTCATTCTTGAAACAAAAATCATATACTATGAGTTCAAAAATTACAGATAGTTATCCCAGGAAACCATGAAACACCTCTAATAACTTACTAAAGTTGCAAGGTTATGACTGAAAAATGTTAAAAGATATATTCAGTTATAAACAAAACTATAACATCTTTAAGTCATAACCTTCACAAACCTGAGAAGGTGATTATGACTAAGAGATGCTCAAGAATAACATCATTTATTCCACAACAGATAAGTACCTTCCTCCTTTATGATAGTCCTTTGTTAGATGTAGATACTCTGTTCCAGTTTATACATATTTTACTTCTGTTCAGCTTGCATCTTGTTGGATTTTGTAACTCAAAATTTCAGCTTTTAGCATTATAGCTCCTGTAGCATTGTCCACTGTATACAATTCTCATTGATGATGAATCTGCACTTAGTATGATAAGTACAACAAGATGGAAATGTTTGTTCACTGTTAATGAAGTTCAAGCATGGGCTCATGAGACTCAAAAACACCAGAATGTTAACTAATGAGGTTCAAACACAGGTTCATGACACTCAATAAAAACAAACTATAAACATTTTAGAATTTTATGGCTCAATCTTGAAGCACTCTTTCTGTATTCAGCAACAATAATGTTATAGCTTGAAAATGTACCTTTGAAACAATAAGAACATATTATACTAGTATTTATGTAGTACCATTTGTATCTTGAACTTGAAAGTTGGCAATCATTGGCACTTCCTTTAGCACTCTTATCATGGGAACCTAGCTTGATCTGCATCTTTGACAATAATTGAATGTGAAAACTAGTCAGCTGTTATCTACAAAATAATTTGTTAAGCTCTCAAATAACATCATTATGAAATACATTATCTAAAAAAGGTTTCTCAGTTTGAAACATACTAAGTCCTTTTAATTCAGACACCTGGTTAATAAAAAGGACAACATACACCACAATGATCATTAGTAGTAAAAGGTTTCATGTCAGAAACAAGTCCCTTTAACACTACCTTGCATTGAGTGTCAGTGTACATTTCCTTATCACATTTAATTTTCTAGATTGATATGCAATATTGAAAACTTGATTGCTACAGTATATTATTTGTTTCCCATGTATTGCTTAGATCCAACAAGATCTAACCATATTTCCCTCTCTTATGTAGATATGAAACCCTAAAGACCTAGATGTAGATGGAGACTCAGACTATGAAGACCTAAATGTAGAGACCTAGCAGACAACCAGCTAACACAAACCAATACAAAATGCATTGCATGGGACCCCTATTCCATACTTCAATCTTTCTTTCAATTCTGCAATGTACTCTACTTATTGATGAAACATGAAATAAGAAAGGACATTTGTATATCACATTCAGTTTGAAAGCACAATGTAATGATTATTTATGAATTTTGGAATTTTTGGAATAATAATCAATACTTAGAGTACAATAATGACATCTAGAATTAATGGAATAATGACATGTAAACTAACAAAACCTGCAAGGTAGTGTTAATTAGACAAACAAATGCAACATTTTCCTACTTATGCTTATTGTATTGAATGTTGTATATTTGAGTAATAGGAACTACACTTGAAATATGGATTTGAGAAACATTGCATGAAATTTCTCGAAGTGTTGACTCAATTGATGAAATCATGTATTTCTATTGAATCGATGAAAGTTTTAGACTAGACAAGCTATGATGAAATGATGATATTTTATTGATTTCTGAATGACTGTCTTAAAATCAAAGATTTAAATCATGTATTATTTGTCTAAGGACGTGATCATCAAAGAATCATTGAGGACTTGTACAAAGGATAAAATTGAGATTTCTACTTGTTTATGCAAAAGGATACCTTGGCTATTTTGATATTCAATATTATAATACCAACATCCACTTGCAACATAGAATCCAAAAAAATTAGTATTTTCACTCTCATGATTGGCTTCAATTAGTGATAGTCGTACCGAAGAGAGAAGGGAAAGCAAAGAAAGAGGTGCAAAAAGTATTCATATCATCATAGTTGAACTAGTGATGATTGTACTAAAATAGGATCCAAAAATGCTCAATGATGATTATAAGCTCCAAATGTTGAATAATGACAGTTCTCTACATACATCTTAGATTAAGTGCATTGCATATTTTTTTTCCTTTCTTAGCTTAATTTGCAAAAGAAAAATAAAAAGGGGGCGTACTCAAATAAAAAATCAAAGGATTATAAAAAACAACTCTATAAGATTGAGTGTGTTGGAAATAAAAAATAAATAAAAAACAAAGTACATTTCATTAGTTCACTTGCATTGATTAAGGTCATTTTTAAGTTACATTAAGTCATCTTCATTAAACATTGCATTCATTTAAATGTGTCCAACATTTGAATCATTAAGTTGCATAATCATTAAATTGCATCTATAGCATCCATTTAGATTGCATTAAGTTCATCATTATCATTAGATGGCATTCATCTCATTTAAGGTGCATTATTAAATATCAATTCATTAGGTGCATTGCATTAAGTTAGTTAATCATTATTTGCATACATTAGGATCATTCAACATTAAATGTATATCATCCATGATAGAATCATTCAACCATGTTGCATATATCATTAATCATTAAAAGCTCATTGTCATGTCCCCATTCTGGCTGACATCGTTTAGCGTGCTAGATCAGTCTATCACAGGCTCTCGTAGACTGGTGGCGATGTGGAGAGAGTCATTTTGTAGATCAGTGGTCGTATTTGCTCTTGGAGAAGTGATTTAGAGCTTATTTTTATTATTATGAGTTATGCGGGCCCCACATGTTATAATTTTAAGTTGAGTTGCACTTTTTATTTTATAAAGTTATATTATTATAAAAGTGCATTATAATGGGATTTTATAATGGATGCTTCTAGAAGTTCTTAGTAACTTCTCAAAAAGTGAATAAATAGGGGGCTTGGGCATTCATTTGGACAAGCTGATTTGAGGATTCTTCTACTTTTCCATATTGGAGCAATTTGTAGTCATTTGGTCTACAAATTTTCATTAGATCTTTGGGAACGAAAACTCCCTTGGATTTACATAACTAAGGAAGTGAGATATCTTCTGAAGGGTTGCACATTGGAAGTGGTATTCAACCATTTCATGTTGAGCTTATTTGGAATCCTCAAATTTACCTGAGGGTTTGAGTTTTGGTTGCAAGAGGAAGAAAAAGCAGGTCCGAAAAAGCAATCCAAAAAAGCAAAATGAAAAAGTGGATCTGAAAAAGCAATCCAAAAAAGAAAAATGAAAAAGCGGATCTGAAAAAGTAGTCCAAAAAAGCAGATCCGAAAAAGCAGTCCGAAAAAGCAAATCCGAAAAAGCAGTCCGAAAAAGCAAACCTGAAAAAGCAAAGCAAAAAAAAAACACAGAATTGCAGTCATCTACAATCAGCTGTAAATTGGGATCAGTTCAGGTGCAATTGGAGGTGTCTACATCAACATACTTCATCATCGATTTGATCAACATTTGGTGCAGCATTTCCAGGTTTTTATACATTGTTTGATATTGATGTTTTGGGTACCAAAATGGTAAAAATCTGCATAAGTACAGTCACTATATAGCAGTTCAGAATTCCTTTGAACAGTCACTGTTATTTTTCACTGTAATTGGATTGATTTAGTGAAGTGCATTCTATGGTTTGGTCATTACCATAGTTCATTGTTGAAATCTGAATTTGACATAGTTGTCACAGCCCATTATACTCTCAGAATTCAGTCATAGTAATCATTCTTGGGAAAATTGATCATTGCATTAATAGCAGAGTTTCTCTTTGTTGATATAGTCATTGTAAGGTGCCAAGTGATTGGAATCTCTGAATGTTATTATTAGTGCTATTAATGTTCATTTCAATATTGGTATTGTTATCTCAATTGTACTTGATGCTCAAAACAATTACAACCTTGAAACACATTATTGCAAACAAACAATTCAGTGCATGTCAACTATTTGACGAATTTTCTCAGTTCAGTATTAGTGGTTTTTAGTGGCCTATTGGTAAGGGTCATTACACTCATGATCATTGCATTATTACATATATCCATCAAATTTACATATCAAGTGAAAAACATCCACAGATCCATCACATTTTCATATCAAAAGAAAGACATACATTAGATTCATTAAATTATCCATCTAACATTCTACATGTCTCCATTGCATACATTCATCAATATCATTAATCATTAAGATAACATTGCATTTATCTATTCTATGTCATACATAAGACAATCATTTAAAAAAATCATTAAGACATATGCATACATTTGAAAAATTGCATTCTTAAAAGCATAAAACAAAGCATATAGGAAATAATCATATAAATCTGCATATCATGAAAAACACCTGAAAAAGAGATCCAACACATGATGACATCATATATAGTGAAATCTATCAAAGAAAGTATCAGAGTCCATGGTACCATCATCATGAAATCAACAAGATATCAAAGTCTAAATGAGTGATCATCAAAGCAATATCCAAATATCAATGTTCATCAACTATCAAAGTATCAACATAAGCAACATCAATCGATCAAAAATGATACAACAAAAGTTCAATGTCTCGATCATAATAATAGAAAGGAGATCATAAACCATCAAATTACAAATGAAACAACTAAAATATCTCAGGGAATAAATCAACTGATGAAGTCACCTGTACCATTAGTACCATCAGGACCATCAAGACCAGGAGCACTATTTGGAGGCTTACTAGAACTGGCCTGTAAACCATGTTGATTCATAGTAGCCATAAAAGTCTACATCATTGAGCTCAACTAAGAAACCTGTTGCTGTACTACCAAAATCTAAGTTTGTAGAGATGCAACATATGATGTTGATGCTAGGGTAGGAGTTTGTGCCATAGAAGACTGAGGAGGAGGAACAAAAGTAGATGGCATAGAAGAAGATGGATCACCCAAAGATGGAACAAAATGAGAAGATGATGGATGTGAAGAAGATGAAGGCATAGAAGCTGAAATAGAAGCAAAAGCAAAAGAAGTTACCTGAACCTAAGGAATAACTGGCTAAATAACCTGCTGGGTAAGAGGACCCTCTACCTGATCAAGTAATACCTGTATAATATCTGCATCAACCTCCCTCTAACACCTGACCCTAGGCCTATCTATTGGATCCCTAGCAACCTGATGTAATACTCTATCAACCCGTCAACCCCTCACCTGATCCACACCCCTAGGAGGAATCAGAGCAGCAGTAATCACTGGAATATGAACTCTACCAGCTCTAGCTCCTCGACAACCTCATCATCCACACCATCCCCTAATCCTACAACCACCACCTCCATCATCATCTCCATCATCACCATCATCACCACCATCTCCACCAGCACTGTCACCATCTCCACCAGCACCGACATCCCCATCTAATAACTCATCAATAGTGGGAATCCTCTCAACAGGATCTGTGAATCTGGGAAAAGGGTATCGATGTAACCAAGCACCATAATCATTTGTAATACGTGCATCTGCAATCTTCCCTCTCATAGACCAAGGAAGATATAAAAGGTCTCGAGTCTCCCTCATAGTGGTGCCAAAATCAACATAGGGGCCCCATAATAATCTCTCCACCTATACGGGCATACATCGCCATTGCCTGTGGCATACACTACCTGCGCCCGTACTGATGCAAAACTCTACACAATCAAAATCTCTCTATAACAAATGTAGAACATTCGATCATCCAAAGAGGATAAAACATATAGGGTAGCTCGATGTCATCGTTCGACCAAGCCTCGTAACCTAGATAGAGCCTCCAAACAACTGTATCCATATCATCAATCCTACATCGCCAGTAATCCAGCTTACCCATATGGGTCTGGATAATGATACCATCGTACATCCAAGCAAAAGGCCAACCTGGCTGACGATCTCGTGTTGTAACGGGACATGTCACTGGGATATGCTCCCAGGTCCAAAGTTGTAACAAGATAGCTCCCGCAGTCAATGTAGTAGAATGTCTATACACAACTATGTGTAACTCATGGTACAACTAAGATAACACATAGGAACCCCAATCAAACTGACGAGGCTCTGCCATCAAATCCTCAAGAATGGGACCCCAGCCGATAGCAAATCCATGCTCGCACCTATCAGGAAGAAGGAAACCTCCAATCAAAGTACCAAGAACAGCTAGTAAAATAGGGAATGAAACAAACTGAGCCCACTGGATGTGAGCATCACCAATAGTAGGGTCTCCGAAGACTCGTCAACAGGCTGATCCATCATAAACAAAATCATAATAGACAAGCTCTCCCCAAGTAGGCAACCGTAGAATATGATATACATCCTCTGGAGTAATCATCATCTCTCCCATGGGAAGATGAAATGTATTATGGTTTGAGTGCCAATGCTCAGCCATAGTAGTGATAAGACCTCGATTCACTCAGAATCACGGAAGATAGAGGAGGAAGGATAAGCCACAGAGACTAATGTGCTGACGATTAACCACACTCAAATCAATGATCATACCCCATGACAATGGATAAGCTCCACAGATACGTAATGACCCAAGCTTAGTCTACAAAAAAAAGGGCAAGTGCAATTACATCAGAATGAAAATCACTAATTAATTGGACCATCCTAAGTCAATCAAAATTTATCAAAGACCTATCAAACCACAATCAAATTTCATGTTTCTAATCAGATAGAACAAAAAAATTTATCATCACCCATCATCTAAATCTACATTGATGAATGATATTCCAACTATAATTGACTCATACTGACCTATCACAACTTGTTAAGAACATCAAGTTTGTGAACTTCATCTATCAACTGATCAATGACATTGAAGAAAAATTAAAAAAGTGGACTTAACAAAATTGGAAATATTTTTGTTGAGTGAAAGCACTATTTTAGGATGCAAAAGTGTAAAAATGCGAAAGCACTGCTTAAATTTGTAAAAGCACTCCTTAATGGTGTAAAAGTGAAAAAAAAGGTGAAAGTGCTCATAAACATAGCGGAAACACTGTTTAAAACGTTAAAAGCACAAATAAGAGTAAAAGCGCACCAAAAGAATGTAAAAGTGAAAAAGGGCAAAAGTTTGGCAAGAAAAAGTGCACAACTGGATCGCGGAAGCACCCATTAAAATTTCAAAAGTGCAACTTCAAGGATGAAAGTGCCAGTTAATTGGTTAAAAGCGCTCATTCAATAAAAAAGAGAAAAAAAAGGTACTTTTCCAAGAAAAATTTCAAATTTTTGAAATTAAATGTGTAAATAGGAAAAATGAAGAGGCATAGGCACTCATCAGAGGTCCAGAGCCAGGAAGACACTGATATCGATGACATTTCTTGAACTGATGCTTGCGGATGGGGACAAACATCGTGAAAATCTCAAAGGAGTCAGAGAGGTAAAAAGTAAAAAGTGAAAGTGAAAATGAATAGTGAAAAAGGGATTTTGACCCCTTTGTATAGCTTTGTGACCTAAAAGAGAGGTAACTTTGACCTAAGAAAGGACTATTTCACTAAAAATGACCTAAAAAATTTGAATTTATCATCAAATCAATTAAAACAGGGGCATTTGAAATCAAAATTGACCTAACAGTAGTATCAGAAATGAAATTAGAATTCATATAAAAATTGAACTAAATCAACATAAAATGACCAACAACATCAAGATTTCAACCAATGACCTAATTTTGTTTCATTTCTAAGGGGGCATACCATCGGATAATCAACATCAACAACATCATCATCGAAACAGGAGACCGATCATCAAATCAAAGCGAAAGCTTTTATCAGAAAATTTTTTGTAAATAAATCGAATGGGGCATCGCATCGAAATTAATCATTAAATTAGGTATCACATCAGAATATTCATCAGAATTAAACATCATATCAAGAATCCATCATCAAAAATAATCATCAGAATGACCATCAGAGTATCACATCATATCAGAACGATAATTAGAACTGCATCAAGGGTATTAAATCAATTGAAATCGACATCAATCTCATATCAGATATCAATAATCAACCATAGAAAGACATCAAATGAACATCAAAGATTGACCATCAATGAATCAAGACCTATCATCAGCAAGATCAAAGTATTCTTTGAATTGACATGCTTCACACATCAACTCAAAGAGGGGCATTTGTAATCACCTAAAAATGGACAAGGACAATTTAATGATAAATCAATTCAAATCAAAGAAAATCAAGGATAGGATCAAAGTAATTGAATCACAATGCATAATTATCCAATCAAAATTAAAATCAAGTCTTAATTTGAGATAAATCAAAATTGAGAGCATTTTAATTAGATGAAATCAAATCAAAGTGCAATTAAATCAATTAATTGTATAGTTTTGGATTAAATCAAATTCAACCCATTCAAGGGGTACATGGCTAAACAAATGAATTTAAATCAATTAATAAATTCTAATTTCTCTCAACAACCACAAAGGGAGGAAATTCAATCAACCAATAGGATTTGAGAGAAAGACATTCACATGGATCAAGCCAAATTTGATCTCAATCACTCAAAGTGAAAGGGAATCTTGTCCATTCATCTTGTCTACTTGTCTCAAGCTTTGAGGACACAAACTTTGCATTGTCTTCAAAGGGTGGAACCAAAAACTCAACCAAGGCTTAATCATGATCAACTACACTACACCCCCTACCATTGGGAAAATCTATAAAAGGAAGACCAAAATCCTCATAATTCATAACCACACATCTGAAAATTGCATAGAACCTCTTGCATTTTATAGCTAGAAAGGCATTTTAAGAGTTTAATTAGTATTCAATTTGAATTAATTGTTAGCTTTAACTTAATCTTTATCATTTCTCATTCTAGGACTGTCATTAATGGTAGCTTGCTGAGAGCTTCTATTAACACTCTTAGATAGAGAGCCATAGGATGCTCAATTGATATTTCATTTGCTAAATAGTTTCTATATTGTGGTTTATTTAGTTTCTATTTCATTTATTGCTCAATACTAATCCTATGAAGGTACTAAATCTTGTACACACATAGTACTTTCAAAATTTGGTCTATTTTGGCCTATTTTGGCACTTGTAATTGATTGGATCTTTGAGATTGATCCTGTGTCTTATCTTCTTGAGTCTTCTATAGCTTTATATTCTCTATTGTAAATATCAAAATTAGAAGTCCACTTTGGTCCATTTTGAAAGTGTAAATTGTACGTGCACTATATATAAAGTGCCAAAATCATCTAATTTGGGGGGTTCTTTGATTGAGTGATATGGGGGGGTGTCTTGTGTGATTTTGCATCAAGGCACTTCTACATCATCTCAAAAGGGTGAATTTTCAAAGAAGGAGAAGCAATTTTGTGCATATTGCAAAAATGATGGACATGAAGAATATTTTTGTTATAAGAAGGACATTGATAAATTGAAGAATCTTCTTGTAAAGAATAAGATCAATTTTCCTTCTAGGATGTCTACCTTAACTTATTCTTCACAAAATTTAGAAAAAGATAAAGGAAAGGGTCATGCATTTGTCACACAAAAAGGACAAGCTTTATATGCTTCTTCAAGTCCTTATTCGGGTAGATGGCTTCTAGATTTAGGGGCTTTTCATCATATGGCTTCTTCACAGTCCATGTTTTCATCATTTGAGCCTTGCAAAGGTCCACCTATTTTGATGGGAAATCACACTTACATTAATTTCATTGGGAAAGGAAGTATTGATGTTGGGGAGGAACACTTCAATGACGTGTTGTGTGTTCCACACTTGACCAATAACCTTCTTTCTATTTATCAAATCACAAATGGTGCTATGAAGAAGAGTGTGGAATTTACACCTGATTCAATTCCCATAAAGGACTTGGAGAGTGGAGTATTTATTGCTACTAGGATGGTGGATCACTCGTCTCGGTTGTACTCCTTTGCAGATTTTGTTCCTCTTGATGACAATGATTCTTCAACATATGATCACACTTACAGTGATGATTCAGATTTTGAGGAGAGTTTTGACTACTTGAACTTGGGTATTCTCACTCATGATCAAGTTCTTGAGCCTTCCATTTCATCTCCTCCTATTGAGACTACTTCTACTCTTGCTCCTGATGATGCTTGCATTCCTATAGCCATGGGTTCAGGTGATTCAGTGGAGCAGGATATTCGTTGTCTTTCAGACTTAATTTCATGAGATGGCTACTTGACAGACATTGCAAGTTTGTTTGTGGAGTCCTACATTTCACATTTGGGAGACACTATTGATGACATTCATCTTCTCTTTGGTGAATATGATCCTTCTTCATTTTTTGCGAGGGAGGATGTTGACCCTCATCTTTATTGTCTACTTGATCATTCTTTTGAGGGTGGCATGATTGTGGATACTTTGATAAAAAATTTGGAGGAGGTCACTTTATCTTCAGAGGAGACACTTGGTTCTTCGAAACATGTTCTGCATTCATCCTCAATTGATCCTAATTTTTCTTTTTTAGAAAAGTGGCTTAGTACACATGTTTTGGAGGAGGAACCTTTCAGCATTAACATGGCGAGACTTGAATAGGTTTCAAAGATTTTATACATTTTGAGGTTTCTTCCTATAGATCTAAGATGAGGCTTCATACATACACCTTTGGTCTTGATTCTTCCTAAGGGGAGGAATGTTGTCCTACACTCCTGGAGCAGTTTCTACATCGAGCCTAGAACATCTACCATTGGTGTTCATTCTACATTGAGGGGGGGCTACTTGGTCTCTCTTCCACTTCTTCTCTCTTATGGGGGGGCTATTTTCTTCACATGAGGTCTTCTCACTCATATGCTATTATTGAATTCATCTCTCTTTTTGGGGGAGGTCTTTTCCCATGAGGTTTTCCCTTTTTCTCCACTTTATGAGAGATTGCATTATCTTTTGCACTTGCAATTTGTACATGGGGACCTAACATGGCCTAGTAGTCAGGACTCATCATGCATTGTCATTTAGCCTTTTGATATTAAGTGCATTCCCCTAAGTTCCACTTAAGGGGAGGTTTTGGTATAATTAAGTATTTACTAATTACACTTTACTTAAGTTTACTTAGGATAATTCATTTGCATATTAGTTTTCATTGAGACACCTAGGAGTTTGCATTTCATTTTTAGCACATGGCTAGGATAAATTCCACTTTAGATGATGATAGTTGTCATCAGATACCTCTTTGTGTGTGAGATCTACATTTAGTGCTCTTATCACATTATCATCCTATCATTGTTGCACATGTTGGACATACTTTGATGTACACTAGAGGGTGATCCACCTTTGGTGGACATATGATTCCACCTAGCGTGGTTGATAGCTTATCATCTCCTTATCATGTAGTCTTATCACATTGCCTATATATTCAAGAACTCGTACATTGTATGTAATCAATCTATTATCATTTGATCATTATTGAGTTATTCATTTGATCATATCATATTTATCTCTCTTGTGTCATCAATTGAGCTTCTAGATCTTGGCATTTTCATTATTTTCCTTAGGCAAATTCTTACATGGTATCAGAGAGATATCAAAATTCTTACACTTCTAATGATGCTAACTTTATGAAACACATAAAACATAGACATTTTGATAATAGGTGAGTCACATCATACCTTGACACACGAATAGAATTCATGGTGTGTGTCCTACATGATTTCATAGTGAAAGGGACTAGACCCCTTATGTAGCCTATTTTTACAATCCAATAAGAGTGGGTTATGATTAGATCATATATAGGGATGTGAAATAAGAAAGGAATTGAATCCTATATTCCAATTTGGTGAGGAGAGGAAGTGATCAAGTCTCACTTGGATGAGGTCTACACCCTCCTATGTCTAGACTAGGTAAACATCTACCTAATAAGGTTAATGTTGACCAAACTAGTTTCAATAATGAATTCAAACAAATCCACCATGCTATTTATGTAGTCTTCTGAGCCACCTAATTTCTTCGATGGGAAAAGGGGGGAATTGAAGTCACTAGCAAGGAGCCAACACTAGGTGGACTATTGAAGAAGGGCTGTAATTTCATTCTGGACCTTTCTCCTACCATTATGAGAATTAGATGCATGGACATTACCCACAAACCACATCATACCATCATAGCTAAACCTAGTAGCTAAAATATTCTGATTGGAAAAGGTCAAAGGTCATGAAAAATTTAGTGAGTTATATATAGTAACAATACTGCCCCAAGGCTCTAGAAGCTTCCATAATACAATATTATGAACCTAGCCACAAAACCCCCACATGAGTGTTAAATGAGGATTCATTCATCTTAACTTCCTAAAGGAGAATGATATCAACACCATTTTCCAGGATATAATTATTGATGGTGAATTGTTTCCGGGGGACATTCAACCCCCTCATGTTCCAAGAGAGGAACCTCATATCTTTGTCTTGGTTGTAGAATCTAGGGCCCTCTACCTTCCATTCATGATTTCCCTCATAACTTCCCTTTACCTTATGACATGCTATGAAGGTTGAAATAATTTCATGTCAAAACCAACATCTACTTTCTTATTCTTGTTTTTCTTTTTGTAGATCATCCATCCATCATCTGCCATCATAGATCTAGTGGATACACCAAGTGATGGGAATTGTTTACTCATGGGTGGGGGGGGGGGGGGGGGTAAGAATTGGCTTAGATGAAACATTTTTGATGGTAGCTAAGGAAGCCATAATTTAGGGTCCAATAAGTGGTCTTTTTCCTTCCTTTATGAATCTGGTTGTACAAAAGCAATAACTAAATTCTTCCCCTAGCAAGTTTCAGAAGTTGTATCCAATCGAGGGGCCTCATCTAGATTCAGCCCCTGATCAGGCTTCTTAGGAGTTTCTAGAATCTTAAAAATCCCATCCATTAAAGTATATTCATCACTATCAGTATCTGAGGTCATGCTTGTAGGGGCGCATTGACCATGAGAGGGGAGGTCAAGATACTATTTAGTTTTTGTTGTTCTTTCTCCGAGGCCTTGTAATCAGAGATCATGTGGCTTAATTTATTTCAATTTTGGAAAAAGATTGTGGTGTTCTCATAAACCATCACTCGTGTTCACTTACCCAACTTATATTGTAGAGTAATAAAGTTTGGAAGAGTTTTACTAACAATAAGATTGAAACAAAAGCAAGTAATAACTAGCTTGGATTTTGTCATGGTGACCTCATCCATTAAAACATAGTTACTAAAAGTGTTTCCGATCCACTAAAAAAATTTATCATCCTAGAATTCAGGCTGGTGGCCTAACATTCTAACCTACACAGGTGTCATTTGACATAAGTCAATTACAAGGTCAAAGTCTAGTTTGGTCTAATTACACCATGCTTACATTTCCTTGCAACATAACGAGCTCAATGATGATAATCAAATTCTAGTTATTATGTAGTTCTAAGATGTTTTGTGAAGCTTGTGGGGATATTCATTTCATATTTCATTTTGCATTACACTTAGATGAATCACGTTGCATATCAGTTCTCCTTTTATAGGGATTTGTAGGTTATTTTTCTTATTAGGTCATCTGTTCTCTTTGTCCATTCTTCTTGTGTCAGACACATTATTATTTAAGTTGAGGACATTTGGGTAATAAAAATATAGATTTCATCTTGCATTTTTAATTTTTTTTGCATATTTCATCTTCATTATCACATTTCATCACTTTGCATAATTCATTATGAATGTGTCATTTTCATTAGGTTTGTTCATTTGTATATAACCATTGTATATTAACATGCTTATTTTGATAATTTAACATAATATTTCATCATAACTATCATCTCATCACATTTTTCTATCATGTTCTAGACTATTATATTTTATCTTATTTTATCATATTAGAATTTGTCCAACTCGTTTGTGATTTTCATTACATACAATATATACAATTCAATTGCTATCCATTCCATGCATTCTCATTTGTTCATTTATTATCCATTATTTACATTGTCATATTCATCATTGTTTATACATCATTGCATTAGTAATACATAGCATTAAATAAACAATCATTTAGGAAATGCATTTATATAAACATCATCATCACATGCTAGATCATTAACCATTGTGCATCCAAATGAAAGTAAACCATTTGCATTATAGAACATTAGTACTATGCATATCAAAGTAAATCATCCCATCCTACATATGTTAATATGCACATGTATATATAATCATCAAAGAAAATCATAATAGAACTGCATCATCATGCATAAATAGTCCATCACATAAAAAGTCCATAAAAATAAATAAAATGTCCAAATGTCCAATGATATCTCATAAAATGATAATGTGTCCAACTGTGTCCATCAAGTCATAAGAATAATGAAAAATACTAATACAATGGTGATCTAGATACAAAAAGTGTGTATACAACATAACTATGAGCCACTACCTCCAGGCTCAATCTGTCATTGTCTACGTGATGCAATAAATGGTGCTGATGCTGCTGGATCTCCCAAACCTGTGGGAGGTCTAGGAGGATGTGATGATGCTCCTCCGCTATCAGTCAATCCATGCCTATGATGCACCACTATCTTGACTTCATAGGAGCTATCTTTGAAACTCCCGATCCACTCATCTCTAGGCACAACCTATCTGTAGGTGTCCTTCCAATAGGTGATCTCCCTACCGGCTCGTACCATCACACGTAAGCTATCTACATGAGGTCCTAATGCCTTTATCATCTGAAGCTCATCCAATAAAGTATCAACCTCCCCTAGTCTCTTTATGGAAATTTCTCCCTCATGTCTAATCAATATCATCTCACTCTCTAGTCTTTCCACCCATCTCTCCAGTCCTGGGACACGTTTGCATGTACTTGTGTCATTGCTAGTCTGACTAGCAATGCATCGATATCTACATCCTCCTCCTCTGCAGCGTCCCTCTTTAAGTAGGGATCCTGACTCCCAATGTCCATCTCTACCTACTCCTAGCCACTGACATCAGGCATCTGCATATCCTATCCAGCTATGTCAAGCATCTATTCATCATGTATGTCCTATCTACCCTGAACTAGTCTCTCCTACCCAAGTACATCCTTTGCATCATCCTATCCTACCTGTATCAATACCTATACCTATATAGCTAGATCCACCTATATAGGGGTAGTGACTGGTATCTATAGTGGGGCACCTATGGGAATTTGTGCTAGTGGCTATCATCACTCCTATCTCACAAGGGGTGGCATCAACCCTCGCAGTCTCAAACCTCTACCTCTCATCCGAGGCCCAACTCTAACACCCCTCCCTCCATCAGGACCACCATCACCTCCATCACTACCGTCACCTCTATCATCACCTCTACCCCTTCCTTGGCCTCTCCTATCATGACCTCATCACCTATCTCAGCATCTATCTGCAACATCCTTCTCTGGTGGACTTTCTGCTAGGTCAGTCAATCTAGGGAATGGATGATCCTTGAGCTGTCTCTCATAGTCTATTGTCATCCCTGGGTCTATGACCCCCTATCTCATGGACCGTTCTTGAAATGACATATCTAAAAAATCTTGTCTCACTATCTCAAAGGACACCATTGGTCCCGAGTCTTGTCTCTCCTGGTGGGTATGAGAAAACTCTGTCACCCCCTGCGGTATCCCCTAGATCCTGCCAAACTATCGCAAGACCCGGCTAACCATCTACCTCTCTATAATGTAGGGAGTCCTCCCTATCAACCATCAAGAATAGAAGCAATATCTGAGCTGACACTCATCCTCCCATGGCTCGCACCCAAGTTAGGGTCTCCAAGTCACCAAATCTATGGTATCAAATGTGTAGCGCCAAAACTCTAGATGTCCCAGCTTATGCTGAGACTAGATAGATGCGTAAAGAAATACATATGACTACCCCACACCATGGAATCTCATGGTTGTCAGCCATGTCACTGCAATATGCTCCCATGCCCATACATGAAGTAGAATCATGCCAGCTGATAATGATGCACTCCTATGATATACCACTTGATGAAGATCATGATATATATGTGCTAGCAAGCACACCCCCCAAGAAAAATGGGTCCCCTCATCCATCATCCTCTGTAATATCTAGCCCCATCTAACTGCAAACTCATGTGATCTCTGGTCTGGGAAGACAAAGCCTCCGATAGCCCTAGACAACACAACAGGAAGTGGCTCATAGAAATCAACCATGTCCTCCTAGATGATCTTCAACTCATCAATGTTGTCATCTTCAAAAATAGCTCTGCACTTGACCAGACCATCGTGCAATCATACTATACTAACTCTCCTATGATGGGAAGTCATAGGATGTGATGAACATCCTCTATGTAACTATCATCTTTCCTATGGGGAGATGAAAGGTACTCATCTCCAAGTGCCATCTCTCAGCGAGTGCGGTAAGCATGCTCAGATTCACCTGAATCTTAGGTGTATAAATGATGTGGTATAGTCTCGTCACTCTAATCAGTAATCTATCCATCTCTGACAGTGTCAGCCTCAGATTCTGAGTCATGGGATATCTCTCCTGCGACATCAGAGTGTTTGTAATATCCTCCTATCATAATCATCACACAATCAAACTATCAGATTTTGAAAAAACTGATCTATCTATCTATCCTATTCCATTAATCAAATACATGTTTATCACGTGTCCCAACAGATAATTCTATCAATTATCTACAATCAGGAAGTTTAACTAGTGACCATGCTATGATGTTACCTATCTTTCCTTAATCGATCAACATTCAATTCTGACAGATCATATCAGCCTTTCGATATCAAGTTTGACCTAACTCACACTCTTATTTTCTATATTCTATCATTTAAACATGAATGTGCAACATAGACAAGTGTTTGTGCAGAAACCCCTTCCATTTACACCAATTTAACATTTGTGCAACTCATTTAGACATTTGCACAACCACATGTGACAAA
This sequence comes from Chamaecyparis obtusa, assembly GCA_027943335.1. NCBI lineage: Eukaryota > Viridiplantae > Streptophyta > Pinopsida > Cupressales > Cupressaceae > Chamaecyparis > Chamaecyparis obtusa. Next base: position 54,506 of record BSBK01006706.1, read on the forward strand.
TGCACCAAACAAATGTTTGTGCACATTTAATTCATAAATACACCATCAAATTTTCTTCTAGCACAAATGTGCAGGTACCCCCCACGTATCCGCAAAACTAGTATTTTATTGCACAAACGTTACCAGTTGTTGTGCATACATGCGCTGCAACTACGCATTTGTTCTTCACCTAAGAACTAAATTTTTCCTATCCTAAACCTATGGTTCAATCTAACCTAAACATGCTAAAATTCAACTGAAACATGCAGAAAATCACAAATTGACTAAGCAGGTTGAATCACCTACTGACTCTCCTGAATATGGTGGCCTTTGGAAGTGCCTAACTCTCTTGAATTGATGATCTGACAACAGGAACAACATCTTCTTAGCTCTACTCTTCTCTCTCTCTGGCTCTAATCTCCAAATGACACATGTGCACAATGACCCTATTGTGGACCCCTTGGCCCTATATATAGCATGTAGACTCATTTTGCTTGATGTGTGGACCCTACTTATCAACTTCTTTCTGATTCACACCATTTTTACCCATTTTTCTTCTGATTCTTTTCGTGAGATTGATTGTCAAGGATTAAAAAAATAATAATATAAAATAATAATAAAATCAAATAAATACTTTTTGTCAATCAATCTCTCGAGGAGGCATGCATAGTTCATCTGTGACATTGTCTAGGACAAGGGCAAAACTGCTTGGATTTTTTTGAATTTTTTTTTGAAACAATGTGACTAGCACATTATTTCAAAGAGGGGAAAAATGTATACACTAAAAAGTGACTTCATTAATTAATTAAATATTTATTATTTAATTAATATTGACTTGATGAATTAATTAAATATTTATTATTTAATTAATATTTATTTCCTCTATTTATTAAATAAATTATTCAATTTATTTGATAAATTCACTATAGTTTATTCTCCTATCCTAAGTCTTCTAAATAGTCCTATTAAAGTGATTTAATCAATTACACAATCACTAAATATGACTAAGTCCCCTAGTACACCTCATCCACCTAGTCATCTGGCACATCACCTTGGCTAAAGTAATTAATTATTATTAATTATTAATAAATCATTATCCTCACCCACACATGTCCTATTTTTAAGGGCTATGTGGCCTCATAAGACTTGGTCTCATGACCACATGTCTTCCCCTACACTAAGTCAAGAAGCCAATCCTATTCCTAAGGAGCTTCTCAAGCCACCTCAAAGATTTCAAGGTGACTCATGGGACACTTGTACCAAGATTCCTCATGAGGAAAAAGTCCTTCCTTCTTCCTCTCATTGGTCTTTGTGAGACACTTGACATGTGCCTTTCCCTTCCACCTTCTTCTCTTCCATGTCAACATAGGAGGAACATCCTCCCTATTCTTCCTCTCACATTCCAACTACATCCCCCTTTCTCTCAACCCCTTCAACCAAGTCAATCATAGCCCTAGTATCTTCCACCTTTCAATCTCCACCCTTGGATTGTGCCACATAGGCTTGAGCTCTCCAAAAATCTATAAAAGGAGCCTCATTTCCCCTTTGTGATCTAATAGGCAATAATGATTTCAAGCATACAAGCATTCAAGCATCCAAAAACATCAAAAATTTATCAAGCATTTCCATATCATTTCATCCATTAGTTTGCATAATCAATCTTAGGCCATTTGGCATATATTCACTCAAATCTCTACACTTTGAGAGAATCTTGGGAAGGAGCTTCATTTAGAAATCTGAGAGCTCAACACCTCCAAGAAATCAAGGCTAGGAGGACAATGGAGACAAGCTACAATGGGTGAGTGAAGGTAAAAAAATTTTAGTTCTTCATTTGATCATTTTGTAATCTTCATTGGGTAGCATTTAGATTGTTATTTTAACTTATATTAGTTAATATTTCATTTAGAATAGTTTACATCTAATTTGCATACACTTAGTAAAGTATTTGGCTTCTCCTAGATAGTCCATTAGGTCTTCTATCCTAGGGATAGGGAACCTATACCTAATGGTTATCCTATTTATTGCTCTTGAATTGGTACATAGCCTCCAAGTTCCTCCCTTTTTAGGTGCTAAGATAGTGGGGACAACACAAGGGCTAATGCTTTTCCTAATGAGACCTTGGCTTAGGCATTCTTGAATTTTCTTGGCAATTTCCTCATTTTGTTGAGGGGTCATTTTATAGGCTACCTTTTTGGGAAGGGTAGCTCCTAGAATAAAGTCAATTTGGTGGCTAACATCTCTCTTAGGGGGTAGGGTTGATGGTTTTCCATCACTTACAATGCCTTCATACTTTTGCAATAGCTCCTGCACTTCCTTTGGCAATTCTATCTTCTTGGCTATCTTGTATGCACCTTCTTCTTTTGGCTTCAATACTAATGCAAAGCCTACTCCCTCTCCTTCCTCTAAGGTCTCTATGAACTCCTTCTCACTAACCATAAGAACATTTGGGCCTGATGACTTCATTTCTCCATCATCTAACAGTGACTGTATTTTGAAAGTCACATTGTCCTTCTTGAAATAATAAGAATTCTTTGTTCCATCATGCATGGTCTTTCTATCAAATTTCCATGGCCTTCCAAGGAGTAGGTGACATGCATCTATAGGTAGGACATCACACAACACCTTGTCTTTGTATCTCCTAATTGAAAATTCTACCCATGCTTGTTCATTGACAAGGACATGTTGTCCTTTGTTCAATCAAGTGACCTTGTATGGATTGCTATGGGGTATTCTCTTCATCTTTAGCTTGTTGATAGCCTCCTCTGATAGTATATTGTTAGTAGACCCTGAGTCTATAATGACTCTACAAACCTTACCCATTATCTTGCATTTCACTCCAAATAGTGACCTTCTTTAACTTGGCTCCTCTTTGACTGGCTCCTTGATTAATGTCCTTCTCATCATCAAGTTCTCTCCTTCTTCTGACTCTAGGGGTATCTCAGGGTGTTTATTTCCACCACTAGACTCCTCTTGAACATAGTTTACCCTCTTGTCACTTCCATGATAAGTAGAGCCTTTCTTTGGACATCCATATGTAGGGTGTCCCATTTGATTACAGTGGTAACACTTCATTGTTGCAAAGTAAGAACCTTTTCCTTGACCATTGTTTCTTCCTCTCCAATTGCTATTAGAGATTCTTCCTCTATTGGATTTTCCTCTACTTGAACTCCCCTCTTGTTGCTCTATAATTTTGGTCTCTCCTTGAGACTTTGTCTCTGAACTTCTTCCACCATATCCACCTTTATGTCCTCTATTGTCTCTTCCTTTGCCTCTACCTCTGGTAGTGCTTGAGTCTTGCTTCTTTCTTAGCTTCTCCTCTACCTTTAATGCTATTTGGTGGCATCTCTAAACTATATCTAGAATCAAGAGACTCATTTCATCTTATATAGTCTACTTGAGACCATTAAGGTACCTAGCTACCTTCACCTTCTCATCTTCTACAAATCTTGACCTCATGCATAATCTCTAAAATTCTTTAGTATAGGAGTTCACATCTAAGTCATTTTGTCTTAGAATTTGTCTTATTTTATGCAACTAGATTTCATAATCCTCAGGAACATAAGCCTCTCTAATTTTTGCAACCATAGCCTTCCATGTGGAAATTGGCTTCTTTCCTTTCTCCTCTCTCATCTTGGATAAACTTCCACCAAGTGAGTGTAGGACCTCTAAGTCTAGCCTTAGAAACTTTGACTTTTTGAGATTTTTTTATACCATCAGATTCAAAATGGTTCTCAAGTCCTTCAATCCAGTCTAGGACTATTTCTAGCTCCATTTTTCCATTAAAAATTGGAATTCCTTCTAATGTCTTTCCACTTAAGGCCTTCAATGCCTTCAAGAAGGATTCTTTGACTAGGATTGGGTTTGGTTCAGGGACCTCATCTTCTAAGAGTATCTCTTTTTGTTTTCCATCTTTTTTTTCTTTAACTTCCTTGACCTTCTCATCTACTTCATCCACTTTTTGTTCTAATTGAGCCAATCTATCTCTAAGAAATCTATTTTATTATTCTTTCTCTTCCACTTTCTTAGCCAACTCAGAATTGGTCACCATTTTAGAGTCTCATGCTGACTCCTTTGTTTGAAACATTCACCACAAGCCTATTCTTATATGTTGTGATACCAATCTGGTAGAAACACTCCAAGATGTGCTTGCACAAACACTTATTTAGGACTCTACTTGTCCTAGCCTTCCAAAGATCCTAAGCTCACTTCTAGGACCTTAATATTATTTTCTCTCTTGTCCTATGACTACTTCAAATCAACTCTATGAGTTGGTCTTCTTGTGCTTCATCTTGAGGGATCACTATCATTAAGGGTACTTCAACTCTTCACTCCTCCTTGGATGACTCCAAGTGAAAATTCACCATAAACTCCTCACAAGTGCTACAAGGGGTGTATTCTTCACTAAAAAAACTATTTTAATCCCTAATGATTCCATTTGAATAGGGCATCAAGACTTTCCCCATCGGGTTCAAGATTGACTATGCTTTTGGCCTAATAGGCCTAATTGGTCTACTAGCCCTAAACAGGGTGTTTTTCCCAATTCTTTCTCAAAACTTCCAAATAACACCAAAAAATAACTTCACATTCAAATAAACTTTTTGGAAACCTTTAATATTTTGGTGGTCTTAGGTTCCTAAGGCATTTGTACAATGGATTCCTGAAATGTAGGATAAATAGGGCTAATTGGGCTAGAATTGTGCAGTCCACTGATTTCTACCTAGAAATCTACCTAGATGGATTGACCAATGCCTAATCTCACTTGTAGGTGTATATAGTACCACTACCTCTCTAAAACCACACTTTGTTTGAAGGCTCTCACTCCTTCCCCTGCAATAGCATTTCAATTTCTCTCTATCATGCACCTAGCCAAGCACACTGATCTCACTAGGGCATGATGCTAAAAATAGCAATCTTACTCTTCTAGCCTTCTACCTACATATTTAAAATGTAAAGAGGCTCCCCTACCATATTCATCTAGACCCTGATGGTTTTCACAGTTGGATTCTATGGGGGAGCCATTCTACCCAAAACCACCATGTCAACACCAGTAACTACACAATTTACAAAGCCAGTCTAATCAACTCAAAAAAAATTTTCCAATGAATGAAAAGTTCCTAAAACTATCTCTACCACATGAATACAACCCTGGAACTAGCTATTCAATCCATCTACCAACACATATACACCAAAATAGTTGACTGTGCATGTAACCAGAAAACATAGTTCTTCTTTCTATTCAAAAACTTGCATTACATTACTCTTACCTCAGGAAATAGGATCCTAGATGTCTAAATATGCCTTCTCAATGTTTTTAGGCCACTACCATTAATATCCCTCCTTAACTTTGAAAGGAATCAAATGTTGTCGATGTTGCATGCAACATTGCAAAGTTGCAAATGTTGGCATAACAACATTATGGCAACTTTTTCATTATTGCTCCAAACTAACTTTTATGACCAATAACTCATACCAAATGATGTATAAATATCATATAGGAATTTTTAGAAACTTTTCCAATCTTTCCTAAGTCTAGAAGACTTTTAGACCCAATTTCCCACTTTTAGGCTACATTAGCACTAACTACTAGAAAAGCAATAAACATCTAGGTTGGATTGAGCCTAGTCTAACCCACCTAGGAACACACATGCAAGACCTTATAAGGTCAATTTAAAATCTACTAACTTGGCTAGGGTCAGTACAAGCCAAAATTGTAACTAGTCTTAGGGATTTTCCTAGGTGCTCCTGCACCACTTGGACAATGGGGTAACAAACACCTTGATTGTCTTCACTAAGTACAAGAATACATGAAGAATCATAAGCATTGGTTTTATCATTGAACAAATCCTTAATATCTTTATAGATATGGCCTTTACTTAACTAGTTCCCACCTGAAAAGGAATAAACCATCTTAATGGTGTTAAAATCTCTACACTCTTCACTCAAATGGTCATCACGAGATTGCAAACTAAACTTTTTTAATGTAACACCGTTGCTTGTAGAAAACTTGATTTCAATATCAATTAATACTTGTAAATGTGTTATGGAGTTGACAAGAGTTTCACACTGCTAATAAAAATTATTAGGCTCAATCTAGTTTGCAATGTGAATTTCACATCATTAGGGGCAGAAAACTAATCTTCATTTTGATACTCATTTATAATTTCCATGGTGTGATGCTTACTTGTATATGAAAAATTTTTCTTAGGCTTAATCCTTCAAACTATTCCATACTTGGACACCTTTTCAATGTTTATTGCAATCTCAAAAGAAAAATGTAAACCCATTAGGTCTTCATTCCTCAATTTTTAATTCATCTTCTTTCCAAATGTACCCAAATATACAATCAATTCCATTGCATCTCAAGGTCTACACTTCTTAGGAATCCTCTCCAGTTCCTTCATAAAGCTAAGGTTAAACTTAGGAACTGACTCAACATCTTGAATATGAATATTCATAAACTCTTTTATAGCCAAACTCTCACAAATTATCTCACCATATTTCTCCATAAGAACTTACTAGAAATCATCTCATGTGTTGATTGATCTTGGTATCAAACTACAAAACCAATCTCTAGCCTCATCTTTTAGAGTTTGCACAAAAAAATTCATGACCACATACTCATACTCAATTTCATAATCCTCAAGCAAATCACAAAAATTTTGAAGATGATTTTCTATTGATTTGTCTCTATTACCACTGAATTTTGGGAGCCTATCTTTGATCTTAGATGGTATCATATTTGAAAAACCATTAATGCTACTAAAATCTATGGCCTTATACCTCTGAGTTTTGAAACTACTTTTGAGAATACATAATGGAGTTTGATTACAAACAATGGCTACACTTGGAACTATGTTGGGATACATGAGTTTCTCCTATACCTTAGACCAATATTCTTAGAAACTTTCTTACATCAAGAGACCTTAAAATTACAACATACATGACCTACAAAAGTAAATGCTAAGATCTCTTTCAATAAACATGAATCTAGAAATAATGATATAGTTCGCCTCATACATCTATCACAATAAGATACATGAAAAGTATATAGACCTAAAACCACTCTTTCCCTATTTTAGTGCTACTTCACTTAGTAGGGAAATTTTCTCTTTCATGGAAATTTGGGGAATACCTAGAAATAAATCACAGTAGTAGTCCACTTTATTTCTGATTGAAAATTTCAAGATCTACAACCTTTTAATTCACACATTTAGACTCTCCTAATATGAAGCCACCGCCTCCTTTGTAGAGGAAAATTTTAAAATAATAGGTTTTCTATTCAAATATTTAATTCATTTTGGGTTCTCCACATGGAAGAGTCATTCAAATACTCCTCATTTATGCTACATCAAAACTTTTCCAAGTTGAAAACCTCCAAATATAAAACAAATCTTGGATTCCATACATTTCTTGATTGTAACTCATCTATATTTATATTTTACAAATAGAACCACAGGAAACAGTTATATCTCTATCCCAAGAAAACATGAAGAATTATGTTTGATAAAATGATATCAAATCTAAATGTTCCTAGTAGTGATAATTAACCTTTTTAAAATGTCATTATAAACCTCAGCTCTCTCCCCTTCCTCTTCTAAAACTTTAGTTACTCTTCTATACTCAACATAACAAGTCTTATTCATCCATACCAATGAACCCAACTAGGTGATAATATCTTCGTTCTCAATCTTAGGCCAATTCAAATTAGGTTTTAGTAAAGGGGAAAGATCATTACTAAGAAGATCCATTTTGTATTGTATCCAAAATGAACATAATTGTAAAGAAGGATAACCATAAAATTTTGCACCTAGAAAACCGTATATTAATTTTATCAAACATTAATTTAAATCCCCAGCAAAGTCACCATTTTATAGGTGACTTGCATAGGCTAACTCATCTAGATAATAATTTGACAAATGATAGTAGAGATTCAAAGAAAACATGAACATAATTTTTAGATCTCTATCCCTAGCAGAGTCACCATTTTGTTGGTGACTCAGATGGCTAGGATGAGTCTAAGGATTTGCCTTCGACTATGAGAAAATCCTCCTACTCTTTAGGATTTTAAAAACCTAGGTGGGTGACCCTCGATAATACTTCATCTAATTTCAAACAATTATTACAAAACAACATATGACTCTCAAGATATATTACCTAAACACATAACCATGCTCTCAAAATTTTCTCTATTATAGGTATATACCATTAATATACAATTAAGAGTAAAAATATTTTGAACCTACATATAAAAACATGAAAGTAATATCATTTGATTTTTTTTAATTCTAAAAGTAAACATAAAAAACTTCAACAAAGACTAGTGCCTAATCGTAGGGTAGAATCTAAGTAATAAATCCATACATTTATGTAATAATAATCATTTGGACTAAAATTTTAATGTTTTACATAAATGAAACCACTTATACAACTACAACATCATCCTTATGAATCTATATGGTATATTTAGCCTCACAGTAGTTTGCATATAGTTTTTAAATCCTTCCTTGAAAGAGACCCATATAACAACCATGCAATACAAGAAAAATGTAGAGATAAATTAGAATACCCTTGATATTATGGATACATGTGAAAAATGAATACAAAATGCAGAGACAATGTTGCAATTGTTTTTATTACATTTTCAAAACTAATTGAAATTGAAACATGAATAAATATGTCGGCTGCAATCTTTCTATAACCCTAAGCTAAAAAATTTCCCTATTTACATTCCTTAGAATGGAAATTTTAAAAAAACCTACACTATGACCTTAGTATTCCTTTTATAGTCACAATAAATGCAACAAGATATAGGTCATTGACAAATACTTCATTCTTTGATTGCCACTAGCTAATTATAAAGATATTTTCCCAATTCAAATTATTGTCTCTAGTTTTGTCTTATAGTGAAACTAATCAGTTGGTTGTAGGAGAAAACTAAAGGTTAGAATGCTTCTTATAATTTGGAGTGTCTCCTTTGTAACCAACCAGGCTTGTGTGCCATGTCATTATCACATATAGGTGGTGATTTATGTAGAGAATGCTAAAATGCAAGATTCTCACCATTTCCCCTCTTGGGTGAAGACTTCAAAAAAATTAATCAAGGGGAAATGGATGTATCCAAAGTCTTGTGTTTTGCCCCTAAATCTATCCATCCATTTTCATCCCACCTTCTAGGAAGGATATTTATGTAGGATCATCTTGGGTTTCTTGTAAATCTTGCATTAGCCAAAAATATTTGTTTTCTATTTTCTTGTTTGTAGATTCTCTGAGTTTCTTTCCGTACACCTTCAGTTTGGATGTTTTGTAGTTGCATACCTTGTGGTATGTTCCTAGCATCATATTGAACCTACACATAGGCTTGCACCTTGATCCATTACTTTTCTGTTCAGATCTTGTGCATTCTTGAGGGGACCTATATGTTCTTCATATTTCACGAGGAGTTTTTGTTTTCCAATTTCATGTTGGAATTTTCCAATTGGAAAAAGTTTGTGGCCCATTTCTCAATGTTGCTACACCTATGGTTGACCTACTTGAAGGATCACAATTCATGATATAGTCAAGGATGGAGAAACCTATAAGAGATCAATCCAATTCTTGCAGCCAACACAACACATTATAAATAACAAGCTAAGATGGAAAGAAATGAAAGATCATCCTTCTATTATTATCAGAAAACTAATTACAACCAATCTACAACATGTAGTCTCACATGCCAAACATATATGCTATATTACGATCATAAATCCCTTAAAAATCTTATCTAAACTATGGCCAAATAATCTTATGAAAATCACCTATCCCTTAGAAATAAGTCCATAAGCTTATATAGCCATTACAATCATCAGTCGGCCCAGAAAGGATCACATTTCCCAATAATAGAGAAAACATGTTACATCAAATGATTTGGCGCCCAAATCCTCTACAAAAACCTCCAATGAATAAAATAAGAGATGTGATCATACAAAAATGTCAGCCTCAAATGTAACAATGAGTTAGCATGATCACAACTAGAGATTACAATCAGTAGATTGGAAAATCGATCAAGAAACACAAAGACTGACCAGAAAACAAAGAATAAGATAGTCTCTCAAACAATTTACAAAATTGCATGCGTGATGAAACCAAATGAGATGTGATCATAGAATAAGTTCCAACACAAAACCACAAACACATTGTAGTGACTACAACCCAAAAGAACAAGCACAGATCAATCAGAATAAAAAACACTAGACTAATCAAACAAGAAACAAATATTTTTTTGGGTTGATGCAAGCTTTTTTAGATCCCAAGATGCTCCTACATCACACACCTGGGGTACTTGAAAAGTGGGCCTCTTGCTTTGCTGGGGCCAAAGGAAAACTAAAGTGGTCAACCTTAGCTTGATAAATCCATGATGAATCTTCAATTGGTTTATCCTTCCATTTGATAAGATACTCCATATACTGCTTACCTCTTGTACTTCAACCAACTTTGCTATCCAAAATCTTCTCTATTTGATCCATTTGTTTCCTAGGATACTATTTCCTAACATCTAACTCATTGTTTTCATCAGATTTATGATATTCATAGAAATATGCAACATTGAATATCAATGATATATCCATGTTATCCAGTAATTCCACTTCATATGCTTTCCATTAATCAAACCTCCTCAAGATCTTACAAAGACCAAATTTCTTTATCCTCAACTTGTTATAAGTACCAACAAGAAATCCACCCTTCTGCAGGTATACCATAACATCATCTCCCACTTGAAATTCCCTATGTCTTATTTTCATGTTTTCTCTCCTCTTATAAACTTTTTTCATATCTTCCAAATGATGTCTTACTCCTTCATGCCATGATTTCATAATCTTAGCAAACTCCTCTCCTTCAGCACTCTTCCTAACTTCATGATTGATATCCCTTAATTTTTCTACTCCCCTAGGATTAAACCTAGTAACCACTTCAAATAGCATCTTTCGTGTACTCCTATTTACTGAATTGTTATTAACAAACTCTATTTGAGGTCAAACTAAATCCAAATTTACAAGCTTATCACCAACTAAACACCTCAAAAAGTTCCCTAAACTCTTGTTCACAACCTCTATTTGTCCATCAGTTTGTGGATGAAAAGTAAAACTAAACTTCAAATAATTTTTCATCTTCTTCCAAAGTATCCTCCAAAAATAACAACCAAACCTACTATCCATGTCTAAAACAATGCTCTTAGGTAATCCATGTAATCTCACAATCTCCTTGAAAAATAAATCAGCTACATGCACTACATCAGTGTCTTCCTACAAGGAATAAAATGTGCCATCTTATAAAATCTATCTACAACCACAAAGATAGAATCATATCCCATTTTTGTTCTCAACAAACCAAGTACAAAATCCATACTAATCTCCTCCCAAGGTCTGACTAATACTGTCAAAGGTGTATACAACCCCACATTTTGACTACTACCTTTGGAAACTTGACATACCTTACAACTCTATACAATTTTCTTCACACCCTTATGAACTTGCGGCCAAAAGTAATTCTCACTCACTAAGGCTATTATCTTATCAATACCAAAATATCTTGCTAAACCTCCACTATGTTACTCCATAATCAAATTGTTTCTCTTACAAATTATAAGTATACATAAATTACTACCTTTGAATAACATTTCATCCTAAATGAAATAATCCAACCACTTACTTATGTCAACAACAATAGGCTCTTTAAAATATTTCCAAGGTTCACTGAAGTTTGGATCTTCCTCATACAATACCTTAAATTAATCAAACCCCAATACTGTAATCTTCATTTTAGTCAATAAAGTCCTCCTACTCAAAGCATTAACAACTTTATTTGACACACCATTCTTATGTTTCAACAAAATGGTATAACTCTACATAAACTCAACCCATCTCATATGTCTCTGATTCAACTTACCATGGCTATGCTTGATGATGAGTATACAGTGAAAACTCTTTAGGTAACAAATAATGTCTCCATTTCATCAAGGCTTAAATTATAGCATAAAATTCATGATCATAGACTGAATACCTCTTTTTAGCATCATTCAACTTTTCACTAAAATAAGAAACGGGTCTCCCTTCTTGACTCAAGATAGCTCCAATTGCATTTCCACTAGCATCAAAGTCTACCTGAAATACCTTATTAAGATCAGGTAAAGCTAATACCAATTTTTTTTGTCACCTTCCATTTCAAAAATTCAAAACTCCTTTGTGCTCCATGTGTCCATTTAAACTCCTTCCTATCTCTTCTCGTAGTTTCAGTCATCAGTCCATAGATTAAACTAAAATTTCTAATGAACTTGTGGTAGAAACTAGATAACTCATGAAATTATTTTACCTCTTCAACTATCTTTGGTATATGCCACTCAACAATGGCTTTCACTTTCTCAAGATCCATCTTCAATCCTTTAGCATATATTAAAAATCCCAAGATATTAACTCATCTTTCATGAAAGTACACTTCTTGATGTTTATTAGCAACTTCTCTTCTCTTAACCTCTATAATACTTGGTTAACATGCATCAAGTGATCCTCTTTTCTCTTACTAAAAATCAATATATCATCAAAACTTACAATGACATACTTACCCAAGGATTCCTTCAAGACTTCATTCATTAACCTCACTAAAGTACTAGGTGAATTAGACAATCCAAAATGCATTACAAACCACTCACACAATCCTTCATTTGTCTTAAATGAATTTTTCCACTCATCACCTTCTCTGATTCTAATATGATGATATCCACTCTTCAAGTCTATCTTGGTGAAAAAAGTATCTTCGCTCAAACAATCCATCAAATCATCCATCCTTGGAAAAAGAAACTAATACTTAATGGTAATCTGGTTGATGGCTCTAGAATCATTACACATCCTCCATTTTCCATCCTTCTTAGGTGCTAATACTATAGGCACAACCCATGGACTCAAACTTTCTCAAATCAACCCTTTTTGCAAAAAATCTTGCACTTTCCTCTTGAGTTCTTCATTCTTTGTCGGTGTCATCCTATAAGTTGGTTTATTAAGCATACTAGCCCATGGTATCAAATCCATGCAATGATTAATATTTATCATAAGTGGTAATCCATCATGCACATTATTTGATATGAAGTCAACATACCCATTCAACAATCCATTGATTTCTTTAGGATGTTCTTCTTCCAAGATTTTTCCTTAGACTCCTTACGTACTAAGAAAAACACATGTTATTATGCTTCATCTCATCCAAAAACTTCTTACCATCCACTAGACAAATTCTTACATTGGTACATACTTCACTCTTAAGAGGTTCCTCTAAAGGTAACAAGTTTTGTTTCATCCCATTAGCAACGATAGTGTAAAAATTCCTTCTACCATCATGCATAGCTTTCCTATCATACTTCCATGGCCTACCCAACAATATATAACACACATCCATAGGCATAATATCACAAAAAAATTCATCATAATACTTCTCTATCTTGATTTTAACTAGGCATTGTTCACTTACCAATACCTTGTGTTCATCTTGTATCCATAAAATCTGATAGGGTTTAGGATGCTTCAACCTCTGTAATTTCAATTTGTCAACCAACTCCTCTAAAGAAAGATTATCAGAACTACCACTATCTATGACAAAATTACACACCTTGTCTTGTACCTTACATCTAGTTCTAAATTAATTCTTCCTCTGTACCAATTCCTTCTCTTTTTCTCTATGATATAGGACCCTCCTGGTCATCAAGGTTGCACCTTCCTTTTCTTGATTATTTTTCACTACACTAGTGGATTCTTCATCAGCAAATGTTGTTTTCCTACTACTTTTTGCCTTCTTATTATAGTTACCTTTCTTTCATTCAAAGGCTTTATGTCCTACTTCACCACATTTGAAACAAGTGCCACTAAACTTCCTTCTTTCACCACTACCATGTCCTTCATTTTGGTAGGAACTCCTATCATTCCTCTTATAGTGATCATTGTCCTTAGCTTCTAACTCACTTTTTCCCTGATCAACAAAGGATCTACCTCTACCTCTTTGAAATCTTCCTCCTCTACTTCTTTGTCTCTGCTCATGCTTTTGTTCAGCTTCTCTTTAGCCTTCAAGGCCTACTTGTAATCATCTTCCACACTCCTGATCTACAAAAATTTTATTTCATCTTGTATGGACATCTTCAAACCATTAAGGTAGTGAGAAACTTTTTTAGGCCCATCATCTATATGACCAGATCTAATGTTCAACTTGTAGAACTCCTCAGTATAACTCTTAACACTTAGGTCTCTTTACTTCAAGTTTTGCAACTTTCTAAATAGACTTACTTGGTAGTCCTCAGTCAAAAACTTAGCCTTCAACTTATTCACCATCCTTTCCCAAGATTTTATCTTGTCATTACCCCTTCTTTGTTGAGTTGTCTGTAGATGTTTCCACCATAAGGATACATGTCATTTTATCTTAGTCCAAGTATACTTTACTTTCTTAGTTCCTTCAATCTTGAAATATTTGTCCATCTCTATGATCTAATCTATGAATTCATCAACATCTAGTTTGCTATGATAATTAATAGGATTGAAATGAGATCTCCTATTAACATTAGTCAAGGCTCTAATGAACCTCTCCTCTATATGATTCAACTTCATTTATGCCTCATTGTCCTCTCCTTCCATTATTGGATTCTAATTTTGTATATCTTCCTCTTCATTGGTTGCATCTTCTATATGTTTCCCTCTCCTCTGAGAAGTCTCCACTGGCTCCAATCTAGAAAAAAAATTATCTCAACAAATCTAAGACCATCAGATCTACATTCCTTGCTCCACCTCTAGTATTCATCCTAGCCATTTTCACAAACCCTAGAAGTTGTAGGTTGGGTCCTTTCAACCGCCACCCCACAAGCAATCCCTAGGTTGGAAACCTTGCTTTGATACCACTTGATGCAATCAAGGATGGATAAACCTACAAGATATCAGTCTAATCCTTGTAGCCAACACAACACAATGGAAAAAACAAGCTAAAATAGAAAGAAATGAAAGATAAACCTTATATTATTATTAGAAAATAAATTACAACCAATCTACAACATGTACTATCACATGCCAAACAGACATGCCAAATTATAATTAGAAATCCCTTACAAAACCTATCCAAACTATGGCCAAATAATCTTATGAAAATCACCTATCCCTTAGGGATAAATCCATAATCTTACATAGCCATTACAATCATTGGTCGGCCTAGAAAAGATCACATTTACCAATAATAGAGAAAACATGTTACAACAAATGAGTTGGCACCTAAATCCTCTAGAACAACCTCCAATGAAAAATAAGAGATGTGATCATACAAAAATGTTAGCCTTAAATGTAACAATGAGTTGGCACAATAGCAACTGGAGATTCCATTTAGTAGATTATAAAATTGATCGAGAAACACAAAGATTGGCCAAAAAATAAAGAACCGAACAGTCTCACAAATAATCTACAAAATCTCACACGTGATGAAACCAAATGAGGTGAGATCATAGGATAAGGTCCATCACAAAACCATGAGCACCCTATAGCGATCACAACCCAAAAGAACAAGCAAAGATCAATTAGAATAAAAAATACTAGATTGGTCAAATAGGAAACATATATATGTTTGGGTTGATGCAAGATTTCTTAGATCCCAAGATGCTCCTACATCAATTTATGTTTCATCTATTTGATGGAGATCCTTATGATTTGTGTCCTGACCTATAATTGTAATATGCTTTCTTCACATTGGGAAATGTAATCTTTCTATGGTAAATTAATGCTTATGCAGCTATATAAATTAAATTAATTGTTCCATGCTTACATGTCTCTTAGAAGATAATCTTTCAGAAGATAAAGTCTAAGGAAACTGTAAGGATTTCTATCTATAATCAGGATTGTATGCCTAGAATATAAGACTGCATGTTGTAGGTCAATTGTAATCGATTTTCTAATAATGCAAAGGTTGATATTTCTTGTCTCTCAAATGAATCTTGTTATTTCCATTATATGACTCTTGCTACACAACTTGGATAGATCTCTTTGAGGTCTCTCTATCCATGACTGCACCAAGTGATATTAGATCAAAATTTGTTCTTGTGATTGTAGATTCATTTTCCTGAGATTGTGAAGCCCTAGATGTGTTACTTATGTAGTGGCAGAGTCTGGATCGAGCTTGCAATAACATATTACTTGCATGAGATGGGTAGGAGAGGATTTATTGCTGATTGTATGAGTTGTTGAGGTATCCCATTGGTGAATAGATCGATGAGAGGAGGCAAGTTACAAGTGTGTTCAATAGATCATTGAGTGAGAGGAAATTAAAACTTTGTAGTCAAATTACCGAGCTAAGGCATTTACACTGAGGATTGGGATAGATTTCACCGAGGAGGATAGACCTTAGAAGGATAGAGAAAATGATGGAAGACTTTAGAAGTGAGAAGATAAATTAAACTATAAATGCATTGGATGGTATGAATTCTAGAGAGATGGAACTATTGGAAAGATGTTTTCTAGATAAGAGTTCAGTAATGATGAAATAAATGAAGTTAGAGATGAAAAAGTAGCACTTACTGGTCAAGAAGTAGATTGTTTGGCCTATAGAAGGATTACTCAAATGAGAAAAAGGAAAACAAGGGTTGCAGTAGTAAAAGAGGTAAAACTTGAAGAGGTAAGCACATCGGTGACTATTTTGACATCATCAAGTATTGAATAAATTCCAGAGGACTAGATAGATATGGTTGAGTGTATTGTTGTTGATATTAATGATAAAGCTATTGTTGCGATTAAGGATGAGTTTCTTTATCATTTGATTGAATCTAATGACCAAGTTGGGAAAGCTGAAGAGTGTACTATGATTGAGGTAGATAGTGAGGGTAATGATGTTGATGATCAATTTGAAAGAGTTTGGAATAATCTTTTTTGGTGTGCTAATAATCAAGTTATTAGTGGAGAGTTGTAGACTGGGATGTTTTAGTTAGATGTTAATTTATTGTAGGGATCACCCAGAGGGTGTGAGAGACAAGACAAGTACTTAGACTAAGTGATGTTGGTACTAATCTAGTTGTTTTTTTTAAACAATTTTGTATTTCATTTGTCCTGGTGTGGGTATGGAAAGGGAAGAAGTATTCATTTGGTTAAGGCAAGTATTTAAGAAAGAAGATGGACATACCAAGGGTAAAGATGAAGATACAATTGAGTTTGAGCTCTATAGATGGAGAGGAAGAGGTGATGATGATAAAAGAGGAAGTATGGATGAAGGATAAAGGTGGTAGAGTGGAGACACCCTAATGGAGAGGATAACCCTATATCATGAAGAGATGGACCAAGAACCATTGCAAACGAAAAGTTTGTTCAAGACAAGATGCAAAGTTGAAGGAAAATGTTGCAAGGTGACTATTGATAGTGGTAGTTTAGATAACCTATCCTCTAAGGAGTTGGTGGAAAATTTGAAGTTGAAGAGATTAAAGCATCCCAAACCCTATCAAATAGTGTGGATAAAGGATGATCATAAGGAACTTGTAACTGAACAATGTTTAGTGAAATTAAAGATTAGATCTTATCATGATGAAGTTCTTTGTGATATTATGCCTATGGATGTGTGTCATATCTTGTTGGGTAGACCATGGAAATATGATAGACAAGCTTTGCATGATGGAAGGAAGAATGTGTATACTATCTTTAAAAATGGGATGAAACAAGTGTTATTTCATTTAGTGATGATGTTTAAGAGTGAGATTTGTACCATTGTTAGAGTTTGTTTGGTTAAGCGAAGAAAGTTCTTGGATGGTTTGAAAAGTGACAGTATGTGTTATGCTTTAATCCCTAAGAATTCTGATTTGGAATCAAAAGAGGAACAACGTAAGGAGATAAAGGAGTTTCTAACTGAGTATGAAGGCATAATCTCATAAAATGTACCTAATAGATTACCACCTATGAGGAGTTTTATTCATTGCATGGATCTAATCCCTGGAGCTAGTTTTTTAAACAAAGCACACATAATGACACTAGTAGAGAATGAAGAATTGAATAGGAAAGTGCAAGAATTGTTGAAGAAGAGTTTGACTAGAGAGAGTTTGAGTCCTTGTGTAGTGCCAACAATGTTAGAACCTAATAATAATGGAGAGTGGAGAATGTGTACTGATTCTAGAGCCATAAATAGGATCACACTAAAGTATAGGTTTCCTTTTCCCAGGATAGATGATATAATGGATTATTTGAGTGGAGAAAAGTATTTCACAAAGATTGATTTGAAGAGAAGATACCATCAAATCAGAATCAAAGAAGGTGATGAGTGGAAGACTACATTCAAGACAAATGAAGGATTTTATGACAGGTTGGCAATGTCTTTTGGACTAACCAATGTACCTAGTACTTTCATGTCATTTATCAATGAGGTATTGAAGAAATTATTGGGTAAGTTTGTGATTGTTTATCTAGATGACATTCTAATTTTCAGTAAGGAGAAAGAGGACCATTTGTTGTATCTGAGACAAGTGTTGCAAAGATTAAGAGAAGAGAAGTTTTTGATAGATATTTAGAAGTGTTCTTTCATGAAAAGGGAAATAGTGTATTTGGGATTTGTGATCTCAATAGACAGATTGAAGATGGATCCTGAGAAGGTTAAAGAAATTTTTGATTGGCCTACACCTAAAAGTGTTGGGGAGGTAAGATCATTTCATGGATTAGCTAGTTTCTACCAAAAGTTCATTAGGAATTTCAGTTTAGTTTGTAGTCTTATGAATGAGACAATGACAAGGGATAAGAAAGATTTCAAGTTGACAAATGGATCACAAAAGAGTTTTGAATTGTTGAAGCAAAATATAATTGAACAACTTGTGTATTTTTACCTAATTTCAATAAAATATTTTAAGTGGACTATGATGCAAGTGGAAATGTGATTAGAGAAGTATTGAGTCTAGAAGGTGGACCCATTTCTTAATTAAATGAGAAGTTATATGATGCCAAGAGAAGGTATCTATTTATGATCAGTAATTCTATTTCATAGTTCAATCCTAGAACAAGTGGAGACATTATTTGTTGCCTAAGGAGTTTGTGTTGACATTGATCATCAAGCATTGCAATATTTGAGTAGTCAACGTAAGTTGAATTAGAGACAAATGAGATGGGTTGAGTTCTTGCAAAGTTATACTTTTGTGTTGAAGCATAAGAGTGGTAAATAAAATAGACTTGATGATTATTTGAGTAGAATAAGCAATTTTCTGACAAAGATAAGATTTGAGGTGTTGGGGTTTAATGAGTTGAAGACCTTGTATGAGGGAGACCCTGATTTTACATAACCTTGGAAAGCTTGCAGAGAACCTGTTGCGGTAGAATGGAGAAAATGGTTGGAGTATTTCATTAAATATGGTATTTTATTCAAAGGAATTCAATTGTATATACCAAGGATTTAAATGAGGGATAATCGGATTAAGGAAAATAATAAAGGAGGATTAGTTGGACACTTTGGTATTGACAAGATAGAGGATTTGGTAAGTAAAAATTATTTTTTTGCCTCAAATTCATAAGGATGTAGGTAATTTTGTTCAAAGTTGTAGATTTTGTCAAGTTTCTAAGGGAAGTATTCAAAATGTGGGATTGTATATGTTTTTGACAGTGCTAACTAGACCTTGGGAAGACATTAGCATGGATTTCGTACTTGGG
This sequence comes from Chamaecyparis obtusa, assembly GCA_027943335.1. Taxonomy (NCBI): domain Eukaryota; kingdom Viridiplantae; phylum Streptophyta; class Pinopsida; order Cupressales; family Cupressaceae; genus Chamaecyparis; species Chamaecyparis obtusa. Next base: position 74,137 of record BSBK01006706.1, read on the forward strand.
TTGCCTAAAACATAGAGAGTAAATGATTATATATTTTTGGTTGTGGATAAATTTTCTAAGATGTCACATTTCATACCTTTTAAGAAAACTATAGATGTTGTACATTTAGCTGACTTATTTTTTAGAGAGGTTGTGAGACTGCATGGGTTACCTAGGAGCATAGTTTCAGATAGAGATGCAAAGCTTGTTAGTTACTTTTGGAGGACACTTTATAAGAATATTAAGACTGATTTGAAGTTTAGTTCTCCATTTCATCCACAAATAGATGGACAAACAAAGGTAGTAATAAAAATCTTGGGAAACTTGTTAAGATGTTTGGTTGGAGAAAATACTAGGAATTGGGATTTAGTCCTATCTCAAGCAGAGTTAGCATATAATAATCAGTGAATAGGAGCACATGGAAGACGCCATTTGAGATAGTCACAGGGATGAATCCTAAAGGAGTATTAGAATTAAGAGATATCATTCATGGGGTTAAGAGGGGTGTAGAAAGAGAAGAATTTGTAGAACACATGAAAGCATTGCGTGTTCAGGTGAAAGAGAATTTGGAGAGGATGAATTAGAAATACAAGGAGAGAGCAGATGAAAAGAGGAGACATAAATAATTTCAAGTGAGAGATGAAGTGATGGTATACTTGAGAAAGGGTAGATTTCTTGTTGGAACATACAACAAGATGAAAATAAGGAATTTTGGATCATGTAAGTATTGGAGATTTCATGCATATATGTACTAGCATTAATGTTTTGTCATTGATGACAACATATTTCTTTATTCCTGACAATTTCCTAGTTTGTTCAGTTGAATTTTTGTTTTGATATGTATAGTGTACTTGATATTAGTTGTTGTGAAGTTGGAGATGTGTTGAGGAATGTTTGTACTTTATCTTGTTCAAGTTGCAGAGGTTCACTATATGATTTAAGGTAGTTATGAAATATTTATTAGAGGATAGTTTTATGGTTATTTCTATGGTGACAATGTTGTAGTTTCTAGATTGGTTATGTAATATCTTTGGTTTCTATCCTGGTGGTGAGTTCATAACATGGATTTTTTTTCTCAGCTAGGATGGATCATGATTTGGATATTGGCAAGTTATTCTTGTTGTATGACAGAGGTTGATGATTAATGTTCATAATGAACAATGCAAAGACAATTATAGATTTTGAGATAGGGGTATTCTTGTTATTGTTGTGGTAATTCATGTTTTTTGTTGATGTTTATGGATCATGTTCTATTCATGTTGGTGGATCACATTGGGACATGTGACCAGATTCAATAATTTGCCTTTTGTGTATTGGTTTTCTTTCTGAACTTTGTTAGTTAGTGTGTTGTGAATATTTTAAGTGTGATCTTTAGATCATGGCATGTTCATAGATGGAGATTTGGGTCCTAGCTATGTCTTAGTTGACATCTCTTGGGTCACATTGTGCATTGTGTATTACTCTTTGTAATGTTTTGTAATTAGGTCCCTGACCAACCTAGTTGTAATGAGTTGATGTAATGTATTTAAAGATGTAATCTTTGAGATTGATAGTGTGGATAGGTGTATGACGGATGCATGATATGTTGGATAAAGTCATACTAGTGGATGTGTAAAGAGGTATGAGTGGAAACTAAAATAAGTTTAGAAAAAATATGTACTTTATTGGAGTTGTATTGGCATGTATGTGATGTTATCAGATTAAATTAGTGGATTGTTTTCCACAATGTATTGTAGTCCATCTTTGGGGTTGTCGCCCTAGTAGTATTTTTGGTTATTTCCCAAGGGTTCTTGCCCTCATTTGCATTTGAGCAGTAATCTCTAGGAAGTGAGTCTGAATGTATGTGAATTCCTAGTGTACCTTTATCAAGGTTTTTATGTACGAGTGCATCATCTAGTGAGTTTGATCCCCACCATGGTTTTTCCCTTAACCAATTTTTCACTCAAAATGATTTTGTGTTATGTGTTCATGTTGATGGTTTAGTTGCTTCATGTTTATCTATGTAAGGAAGTTAAGTATTGCTATTCTTTTTTACTCAATTATTTTAGACACAACTTATTCACCCCCCTAGTTGTGTGTGCTACCTTATTTATATCAATTGGTATTAGAGATAGATCCTCTTTTCAGAGCTTGGCCACTTGAGGTGATCCAGGATTACATATTTTAAGAAGGGCAATCCAAGATTTGAAGGAACCAACTATGCTTTATGGAGGGGTAGAATGATTACTCATTTGAGATGCATTAGAGAAGAATATTGATATGTTACAAACAAAGCTTAAAATCCTCTTGTATATTTGTCCATTGCTACTGCTAATGAGAAGACATAATTCAGATGTAACATGTGAGCCAAGGAATCCTTTTTGAGTGCCTTATCATATGTCGAGTATATAAATGTAATGGAGTTGGAGACTACACATGAGGTATCAATAAAACTTGAAGCATTATATGAAGAGGATCTCTGTGCGAAGCAAGTGAAGTTGCAGAGCCTAAAAGGATAGCTAGAATACCTGAGGATGAGTGAAGGAGAAAACATTCAAGCCTATGTTTAGAAGGTGACCAAACCTTTTTATGGAATCAAAGGTGTTGGTGGAGTAATGGATGAGGATGAAATTGTTTCTAAAATTTTGAGATCTTTTCCTCCTTCCTATGATAAAAATGTTATTGCAATAGAAGATATCAAAACTCTTTCTAAGGTAACAAGAGATTTATTGGTTCGTAAATTATCTTCTTTTGAAATGATTAGAATTTTTGATAATCTTCCTAAGTATGAAACTTCATTTAAAGCTACTATTTCTAAGGATAGGCTAAATTATGAATCTAGTGAAAGTTCTTCAAGTTCATCTAATTTTGGATCTAGATATGCTAAGGAATGGGAAGAGGTTGAAGAAGAGGAAAGAAACCTAGAAGATGTAGAATCCTTGATTGTGAAGAGAGTTCCTAAAGGTGCAAGTAAGTATGAAGGGAAGCTTCCTTTGAAATATTTTTCTTGCAATAAGATTGGTCATTTTGCTTCTAGTTGTCCTGAGAGAGTACCGAAGCATAAGACTAGAAAATCTCAGCCTAAATATCATAAGAAGTGTTATTATGCTAGTGAGGGTATGGCTGATAAAGATTCTAATAAAAGTGAGGAAGAGATTGTATTTATTATTAATAAAGATGAGAACCCTACCTTCTTGTATGAGGAGAAATCCCTAGCTGCACATATTGAGGTAAAAGATGAATGGGTAATAGATAGTGGTTGTTTGCATTATATGACAGGATGAAAGAACAAATTTATGAAATTGGGAGGTATGATGGTGGTGTTTTCATAATTGGTGACAACAATCCTTGTTTTATCAAAGGGAAAGGTTAGATTACACTTTATGGTAAGAATAACATTGATGATGTCTTATATGTTGAAGGTTTAAAGCATAATCTTTTGAGTATTGGATAGCTTGTTGGTTAAGGATACATGTTGGAATTCAAGAATGGAAAAATCATAATAAAAGGAAGCTCTAGAAATGAAATTGCATCAGGTACTAAGGCAATAGGTATTTTTTTCATTTGAATGGCACTTAGGATAAATGTTTTATAGCTAGAACTAATGGCATTTGGTTGTGGTATAAAATAATTTGTCATGTAAATTTTGATAACAATGTGAACATAAGTACTACACATGGTGTGGGAGATTTTCCTAGACTGATGAAGCCTAATAATTCTATGTGTAAGAAATGGTAGCTGGGAAATCTAACAAAATCTACATTTAAAAGCAGGATATATTTTTCAAGTGGACTATTAGATTTGGTGCACACTTATTTATGTGGTCCTACTAGAACTAAGAGCTATTATGGTGATATATATTTCATTCTAGTCATTAATGACTATTCAAGGATGATGTGGGTTACATTTTTTAAAGAGAAATCTGAAACTTTTGACAAATTCAAGGTCTTTAGAGCTATGGTTGAGACTGAGATAGGATTGAAGCTGAAGTTCTTGAGATCGGACAGAGGTGGAGAGTTAACTTTAGGAGAATTCAATGCTTACTATAAAGAAAATGGAATAAGAAGACATATTTATTCTCCCCAAACCCCTCAGTAGAATGGAATTACAAAGTGAAGGAACTGAATGATTCTTGACACTACAAGAACTATGATCATTGAAGGAAGGAAAAGTATCACGGATGTATTGGAGAGAAGTAGTAAGTACTATAGTCTACACATTGAACCAAGTTTAGATAAAACATGGTACTGATAAGACCCCTTATGAACTTTGGTATGGTCATGTTCCCATAGTAAAGTATTTTAGAATCTTTGGAAGTAAATGCTATATTAGAAGAGATGAAAATTTAGGTAAGTTTGATCCTAGATGTAATGAAAGTATCTTTCTTGGATATTCTACAAAAATAAAATCTTATAAATGTTTCAATAATCGATTGAGAAAGATAGTGGAAAGTGATAATGTGAGAATTGATGAGAATTATAAAAAATGGGTCAATTCATTTAGTTATGAGTCAAATGATAAAAAAGAGAACCATATTGTTCGAATACAAAATCAAAATCAGAGTCATAATTCATCGGCAAAACAAAATGGAGAAGTTATTAATGAAGAAGTGGAAACTCAAGAGTCTGCTACAAAATAAAACCTGAAGACTCGAAGGTATGTAACGTTAAATCATTCATAAAATCATATTATTGATGATAGAGATCAAGGTGTTATAACTAGAGGAAAACATGCTACAATTAGAAATGAAATTTATTTGATTTCTCAAGTTGAATCTAAAGATGTTGGTGAAAATTGAAAAGATGAAATTTGGGATAAAGAAATGAAAGAAGAACTAGAACAGATTGAGAAAAATAAAACATGTATATTGGTTCCTAGACCAAAAGACAAGAGTGTGATTAGAATAAAATGGGTTTTCAAAATAAATTGAATGAAGATGTTCAAGTAGTAAGAAAAAAAAGCTAGATTCAATTGCAAAGGATATTTGGTCGGCTCCATAAAAGGTACTAATAACTAGGTCCATGAATCATCTTGGAAATTGAATATTCTATCCAAGTAGCTACTTTCTTAACATGGAGTAATATTTAAATATCGATCTAGGGACATGTAATTGAAATGGTGTAGCATAGTATGTGCACTAAGTACCTACTAAAGTCATTCTAACATGAAGTTGTTGGAAGTAAATATTTGAAGTAACTCTATTCTATGGTGGTAAGGAAATTAAATTATAGAAACTACTTAACTTGAATGCTATGCAAAATAAAGTGCTAATTTAAACTCTCACACTTAAGAAAAACAAAGCTCAATTTGCATCAGGAAAGGACTACTCTGCCTATTGTAGCTCTAGGAATAGTCACAGAGAATGGACTCCAGTGGCTATAGGAACAGTCCAACACCAAGACTTAAAACTACAGAATGTTGAAAAGAAAACTACTCTAACTTGAAATTACTCACTAAGTGGGCCCCCTCAGTATGTATCTAGAATTTATTTAATCAAGATATATTCTTAAAACTTCATCATTCTATTCATCAAAACCAATTTCATTACATGCATAGATAAATTGAACTTCAAGAAAACTATTACAACTCTAACTTGATTTCTATTACAACTATTGTTGCGCAGAGGAGTAGCTCTTTATTTATAACAGGAAAATAAACTATCAACTAACTAATCACACCACAAGAAAAGGGGTGAATCATAATTACATCATGGAAAGAAGGAACATAACTACTCCTACAATAATGAACAAGAAACTCACTCAACATCATAAGGAATAAATATAGCATCCACAACTTCCTATATTTCATCATCATTGAGATTTTATCCTTCTGCCTTGACCAAACTGGACTCGTGTCATCAATATCTTGCGGACTACTCCAAGTAATAGTTTTTGCTACAAGACTAGATCTTGCAACTAGTTAACTGCATTACGGCATGATCAGACTTACAACTTCTTTAATCGCTCCTTCTTTCTTGCATCATAAATGGTTACAAGAACAAATAAAAACACATCCATGAGATATGCAACACATATTCATTTTATCACATACCAAATTATCCATTAAAACATAATTATAAAGTGTTTCATTATAGGCATATTTCATAAAAGGTTTATAAGGTCTAAGTAATGAAATTCAAGGCTTATAAGGTTGTAGGACAGCCTTCCAAACCAAGTCAAAGTTAAAGACTAAAAACATGGAAAGAGAGACATAATAGGAGTAAAAAGTAAGTACTAATACACATCACTATATAAGATATGAGAAAACTTTTATGCTCATCATTTGCCCCCTACTTAGACCTGTGTTAGTCCTCCAATACTATAAATCCTTGTTGTTGTCCTAAAATCTCCAATACTAGTCTATCCACTCCTCTGAGTGCTCCCCACATTCTAGTAGAACCCCCTTGTATGCTCCCACCTGTCAATTATTCTATTATCCATCCCTTCATTTAAATCTGTACCATTGCAACCATAGAGAGGCCACATCAAGAGTGGTGGCTAAAATATCAATAGGAACCATAATTTTGGTCTGGGTTGCTTGCCTACCTAGATTATGTAGTTCTAATTTCTTTAAAACTATGGGGAGCCTTTCCCATCTTAAATTAATCCCTAAAAGATCTCTTTGGTTGATATGATAAGGCATCATGTGGAACTCCTTCTAGATCTATTCTCTGATATCAAAAATCTTTACCCTGGGTTCTGGATTCTTGAAACCATAAGTGATAGTGAGCCAATCAAGATACATCTTATTGGGTGTACTACTTTTAGTTATTAATGGAAATGGATCATTCCCCTCTCTTTCTCTATAGGTTTCAAACTTTTTACCATAATTAATCTCATTACTGGCCCAACACATGAGGGCTTTTAGATGTATTTCACCAATGTAAAGTAAAGCATTCCCCTTAGTGTCTGAAAGCACAACAAAATTAGGCAAGTAGAATTCACAAATTAAATTCTATAGCCATTGATGAGGCATATTAATGTCTTAATTTTGATATAGTTTTTATAGTTTGGACACACTCTTTGTGCTTTGACAAAACATTTCTGAACACTTGTTGTAAATATCTTGTGAACTTATGCTAGAGACAGCTAGAACCTACTAAACCTATGGGTAGTGTGTATGACATATTTTGCTTAATATTATACATAGAATGCAGTATTTCATATAACTATTTTAAGCTATGTTCTAATATATGAGTAAAAGTAGGAATGTTATCTTGCATATGTGTTCTGGATGTTGTTAACTTTTCAGGAAAATGAGGAGCGATGCAAAGAGTGGTGATTACTGCATTTAAGGAGGAAGATAATGGAGACTGGTCATGGAAAAGAAAGCACAGTTCAGTTCCATTGGATAAGTCATGCCTACAAAGGAGTTGTTGTTCCAAGAATATAGGGGATATAACTTGCTATATTTCTTGAAAGTTGTTATTCTATTGCCTGGTAGTAAATGTACTATGTCATGGTTGATCTTTCGCCTTCTTTTCTGGTGATGTTTGTTCAAGAATTTTTATGTTATGTTTTTAATAAGCATCCAATCCTATATATAATGGATTTGGATCATCTTAGTAAGCTAATGAGAAAATAGATAATGCTGATTTAGATTCAGAAGTTACTTTTTCTATTCTTCATGAATTATTCAGTTTCTATGTAATCAAAGAAGGATTTTAATGGAAGAAAGATTTTGAAGCACTTGTTGTGTTCATAGTTAATTGAAGCCAACCAAGGGGGCCCACTTGGGAGGTGGAATAGATTTAGGTAGAATAGATTCATTTCCTACAGTTTCTTGTTTTCAGATAGATTTACTATATTAGTTCTGCAGCATTATTACTGTGAAAGTTCCTGCAGCACTTGTAGAAAATGATCATAGTGGATGTTCTGAGTTGTTAATTAGTTTAGGTTCATTTTTTTAAGCTTCCTGCAATTCTCTATTGTTAGCCAAGGTGTGTTTATTGTTTTGTAGCAGCAGCATAGATTCTTCCAATGCATTTTACTTTCCTGCAGCATAGGTGTTATGACTCCTAAAGGAACTTAGTGCACAAACTGTGCTAACCCATTTCAAGTCCTACGTCCCTGGGTTGACAATTCAAGTGTATTTCATGATGGAATAGGTAATCATTAGAATAGATATATTATCTTTTAAGGAGAGACAATGGCATGATTATCTTCATCTATTGTGAAACTGTACATTTTTGGCGCCACTGTTGGGGATGGTGTTAAGCTAGGAACCTTCACGAGTCATTTATTTTTAGATTAGTTTGTTAGCTAGGAACTATAAAGTTGTGAGCTTGATTAACAAGTCACCAATTTCTTGCATGCATCAAAGAAGGAGAGATGTCCATGGTAGATTCCTTCTTAAGGAGCCTATGAAACCAAAAGAAGAATTCAAGGAACCTGAACTGCCATTTCTTGACGCAAGCCTAAAGTTTACTGCATCATCATCTTCAGTAGAAGAAGACATCTAGAAAACATTTGACCTCCATCCATTTGAGGAAATATTGTCCAACTTCCATACTAATTCAACTCTAGGACCACCTGCTATTCAAAATCCCCCAACAATTACCAATTTCCAGCCACAGTTTCAATATCCCATACCTCTAGCTATGGCAGCTCCCACATTTCCATTCCCAATACCAAGTCTCATCAATAATCCCAATCTCAAAAATATACCTACATCAGCATTACCAAAGTTTTATGGTCTCATCACAGAGGATCCTGATACTTTTCTATTCGAATTTGATATCTTGTGCTAGAGCTTTGACTATAATAATGACAGTCACAACTAAAATTATTCCCAGCCACACTAAAAGAGTCAGCTTTAAAATGGTTTATGGGCTTAGGGGAAAATGCAGTAGCAAATTGGGATGAAATGAGATGCCCATTTCTTAACAAGTATAAGGAATATTGCAGGGGAAATGATTCAAAAGGTGATGACATTTTTAGAATGTCACAATGGGAAGATGAAACATTCAAAGATTATATATCTCACTTCCTATTCAACTTACAAAAGAACCCACAACATACCCTACAGGAGGAGTCCCAGAAGCTGATTTTTCTCAGAGGAGTAAATGAGAATTGTCTTAAAGCATTGGATTTGATGGCAGGAGGAGATATATCCCAATCTTCATGGGATGACCTTCAGAAGATTTTCCAGAACTACTCTAGGTTAGTAGTAAAGAAAGGAAGGGGATTTCGCTCAACAATAGCCAAGGGAAGTGGGTCTGGTATTTCAAAGATGGAAATTTCAAATTTGTTGTCTAATTTCAAGAAAGAAATCATCAATGATGTCGCCACACATTTGGATACAATGGCTGCTAAGAAGAAACACGCAGAATCTGAGGAGTAGTTAGCTGAGTACTGTCCACACTACCGAAAATAGAAGAAAGATTGTCATTGCAAATTGGTCACTAATGTGGAAAACTAGCATCTTCCAACTAAGTACCTAAAGATAGAAGGAGAAGCCGAGCAAGTATTTTTCATTGCTCAACATCGGCCATGGGCCCCACATCAAGGTATGCCTCAAGACCCTTTACAAAATTCAAATCCATATAGTAATCAATGGCAAAACCATAGTGTCCAAGGTCCTCCACAATATAATCAACCTAATTGGAACAATTCTTGGAAAAATAATCCACAAAGTCAATGGTATCCTCCACAACAGCTTCAATGGCCATAGTTCCCAAACCAATGGTAACCACCCCAAGGGAATTGGCAGTCTACAAACCAATGGAGAGGACCTCAGCAATGGTCTAACAATATCGGATACCCACCTTTACCACCTCCAACAAATACATCTGCACTAATGCCACCACCTGCAATTTTTGGACCTCAAAAATAGACTCAGTTACCTGCACAACCTCAGCCAAATCCAAATAACCAGCAGCCACAACAACCAATGTATGTTGTTGATGCTTAGTAGTATCCTGCTTATGCTCTAAATGTTTCAAATATACATTTGAGATCTGGTACAACATTACCAACACTTGAACCACCTCTTATAATTGGAATACCAAATCTTCCTACAGCATCAACATTGGCAACTTCTCTGCCGCAAGCGGCTGACCCAGCTAATGTAACTAGTTCAGCTCAAACTCAAACTATAGTTGAACCTCCTTTTCCACAAAAGCTTATACAAAGTAAACTTACACAAATAGAGGAACAATCCTTTGACATCATTAACCAGTTGAAGAACATGCATGTCTAGATTCCTTTGTTCCAAGCTATTAAAGATGTTCCTATTTATGGCAAAGCTATCAGAGAAGCTTGTCTTTAAAAGCCCATGAGGAAGAAAAAGGACCCAACCAGAGTCCATGTTATAGGACAATTGGCTGACATCATGTTAGGAAAATTAGTTATCCCTAAATATTCTGATCCAAGAAGTCCAGTTGTGAATGTGATTATAAATGGTCAGTCAGTTAAAAATGCTTTGATTGATCTTGGTGCTGCTATAAATGTAATGACCAAGGATACTATAAAAAAGCTGAACATAGAAGGATTACGGGCTACCCCAACAATTCTGCAACTAGCCGATAGTTCTACTGTCACTCCTGATGGGATGATAGAGGACATAGTAGTAGCCCTAGATTCTCTAGATTACCCTGCAGATTTTATGATTCTATCCCCAAAAGTCAACTTAGCTGGTTACCCTGTCATTTTAGGATGACCTTGGTTAGCTACAGCTGATGCAAATATAAGTTGTAGGTCAGGAAATATGACCATATCGGATGGGCAGGCAACAAAGAAATTTATCCTATATCCTCCAGCACAACCCCAACCAGATTTAAGCACACCTGTATGGCCAGATTTAGGGGATGGAGAGGAAGAGTTAAACTCTGTAGTACAACTAATGATGTTACATAGACAGTCTTTTCTAAAGCTGCAGGAGGAGGATTTAGTAATTTAGAGTATTCTTAATAATACTTGTGTGGTAGAAAAGGATGTATCTGACAGCTCTATGTTGGAACTAACTACATATGAGGAATATACTAAGAATTGTTTTCTGCCTAAGGAGCTAGACATTATCCATCAAATTTTACCATGTGAACTAGATACAAGTCCCATCTCTAAAGCTTCTATGGTTAATCTCACAACTACTGTTGAGTTGTCAAAATGTCATAATCTCCATGTCAATAACAAACTACCTCCCAAATAGCTGAAACAGTTAACAGAGCTTCTTCAAAAACATGAAAAGGCTTTTGCATGGGACTATGGAGATATGAAAGGGTTAAGCCCCACATTATGCACTCATAGAATATATATCAATGAAGGGTGCTTGCCACTCTGTCAACCCTAGAGGCGGATTAATCTAGCACTCAAGGAAATAGTTAAAACTGAACTACAAAAATTGCTTGATGCTAGTTTCATATACCCTATATCTGATAGTTGATGGGTCTAACCTTTGGTTATAGTACCTAAAAAGGGAGGGAAATGGTAGATTTGTGTAGATTATAGAGAATTGAATAAAGCAACAAAGAAGGATCATTTTCCTTTACCATTTATTGATCAAGTTCTGGATACTCTAGCTGGTAAGAAATATTTTTCTTTTCTTGATGGATACAATGGTTATAATCAAATAAGTATAGCTCCAGAGGATCAGGATAAGACTACATTTACATGCCCATGGGGTGCTTTTGCATACTCTGTGTTGCCATTTGGCCTGTGTAATGCTCCAGCAACATTTCAAAGAGTTGTAATTAGTATTTTTGCTGACATATCACATGACTGTATGGAAATATATATGGATGATTTTACAGCATTTGAAGTGACCTTTGAGGAGGCTTTGATGAATCTTGAAAAGGTTCTTGTTCGATGCAAAGAACATAATCTATCACTTAATAGTGAGAAATGTTTCATGCTTATGCAGGAAGGGGTAGTGCTTGGTCACTTTATATCAGCCGCAGGGATATAAGTGGACCCAGACAAGATAGAGGTAATCCTAACATTTCCCACACCTACTAAACCAAAGGATGTAAGATCTTTTTTAGGTCATGCAGGCTATTATAGGTGTTTCATTCAAAATTTTAGTCAAATAGCTAGTCCTTTGTGTACACTACTGACTAAAGAAGCTAAATTCATTTGGACACTAGCAGGTAATGAATCCTTCCTGCAGCTTAAGAAACTCCTCACCACAGCACCAGTTCTTAAAGGACCAGGTTGGTCTATTCCATTTCATATCCATACTGATGCATTAGACTATGTTGTAGGTGTTGTATTAGAACAAAAGCCTGCTAACCTTGAAAATGCAATCTATTATATTAGTAAAAGTCTCCATGGCCCTGAACTAAACTACACAGCAACTGAGAAGGAACTTTTAGCTGTAGTTTATGCATTGAACAAATTCAGACACTACGTAACTGGCTATCCTATTTTTGTTCATACTGACCACTCAACCATAAAGTACTTGATGAACAAACCTGTTGTAACTAGCAGATTGGCAAGATGGCTCTTGTTATTGCAGGAGTTTGATATTACCATTGTTGATAAGCTAGGCAAGGCCAATGTAGTTGCTGACTATTTGTCTAGACTTCAACTTGTTGATGAAGATCCAACTCCAATTGAAGATACATTTCTAGATGAGCATTTGTTCCACATAGCAACCCATACACCATGGTATGCAGATATAGAAAACTATCTTGCTACAAATAAAATGCCACCACACTTCTCCCAAAAAGACAGGAAGAAGCTTGCAGAGAAAAGTTTTCATTATTCATGGCTTGATAACAATCTCTTCTATATTGGACCAGATCAAATCATGAGGAGATGTGTCAGGGAACATGAAATATATGACATACTACATGCCTATCATGACGAACCATGTGGAGGCCATTTTGCAGGAAAACAAATAGCATCAAAGATACTTACAACTGGATATTACTAGCCAACATTACATAAGGATGCAGCAACTTATACAACCAAGTGTGACAAATGCCAAAGAATGGGTTGGCCAACAAGATCAGATGAGATGCCACTCAATCCACAAGTTGTTGTAACACCCTTTGACAAGTGGGGTATGGACTTCATACGGCCAATTGACCCACCATCAAATGGAAAATCCTACATCTTAGTATGTACGGATTATTTAACAAAATGGGTGGAAGTCAGGGTGATGAAAGCCACAAGAGATGAGAAAGTAGCTAAATTCTTATATGAAGAAATATTCACATGCTATGGAGTTCACAGAGAACTTGTAACAGATCAAGGAGCCCAGTTCACATCAAATTTGATCACTGAACTTATGAAAGAATACAGCATAAGGCACCGGAAATCCAGCCCTTATCACCCTCAGGAAAATGGGCAAGCAAAGGTCACCAATAGATAAATTGAGGCCATTCTGACCAAGACAGTGCAAATACATAGGAGGGATTGGAGTAGCAGATTAACTGAAGCCGTATGGGCTTACCGAACTACATGGAAGACAACAATTGGATTCACCCCATTTGAACTTGTGTATGGAAAAGAAGCAATGTTGCCCATTGAATTTGAACATAAAACACTATGTACTGCTTTGGAATTGAACATTAGCCTTCCTGCAGCACAAGAAGAGAGACTTCTCCACTTGAACTCACTAGATGAAATGAGAAAGATAGCTTTGGAAAGAACAAAGATCATTTAGAAACAACAGAAGAAGTGGCATGATGCACATATCAAGAATAAACACTTCCAAGTGGGAGATTGGGCTCTTTTATATGATTCTCGATTCAAGGAGATACTAGGAAAATTGTAGACTCGGTGGCTAGGGCCTTACGAAATTTAGTATGTATTCGACAATGGAGCCATCTAGCTGACAACCATTGATCCAATCCAGTTTAAACTGCTTGTAAATGGCCACCGATTGCACCTCTATCATAAACCACAAACTAACGATGAGTTCCTACAGCAGTTCCAACCAAGCAATTTACCAACTCCTATGGACATAGTTCCTGCAGCAGAGGGTGCAAGCCTTCTTCCTGCAGTCATACCATAACAAGCCTTCAACGAGAACCCATAATAAAACCTCATTACATATGAGGTCCATTCTTTCATTCACTTTTCATTTTCTTCTTATCAACTCATCTCATTTCTTTGTCTACCATCCACTCACCCTCCACGTCACCCACAAATTCTTTTTTTTTTTTTACTGCTTTCAATAAAACATGTCATCAGCACCTTTTCTACGATCACCAGACTTCGCCAACTCATCAACTTGCATGCGGATGTACGATCTAAAATTTTTAGGTACCACATTTTTTACTTTCTCCTCATTTTTAGCACATAGGTTTCAATAATTATATATAATACTACATTAAATGTATCGTATAAGCCTAAAGCTAGTTTTCCATTCCTGTGCAAAATTTTTTAAGTGTGGACACTTGTCAAAATTTTGTGGGGGGCAGGGAAAGTGTATTTATTTCCAAGTGTCATCTCCACATCACCCTAGTCATGTCCACGTTATATGTTGTACTTTGGCTATAGTCTATTTTTAATTTTAAAATCTTTATTGTATCTACCGTACCTTTTCATTCCAATTTTGGGAAAGATTTCCTAAGTTTGACATGACTTAAAAAGACTATCATTTATACGAGAACACTTCCAGTTAAAACCTTGATGTCCTTCATAATTAATAACATCATTATTTTACATGCCAAACATAACAAAGCCGTGTTAAGAGAATGTGGTATTGGCATTTCTCAGAAAGATCAATTTGAATTCTAAGAAGAAGGTATTTGCAGAGAGTTAAGGGGGTAAAAATTATCAGGGTGGTGAGAATAGAGAAATTTAAAACTAGGCATTTTGAAGATGGGAGGTCAATTGCAAAGACATGAGCCGGTAATGCATGGTATTCTACTAGCGGATGTGGAAGCAGTTCATAGCTTTAACACTTGTGGATGGCTTGGCTACTTCCTGCAGTTAACAGAGCTTAATGAAGAAGTAGCAATGGAGTTTATGAGGACATTTGATGAAGGAGAAGCCACAGTATGGGGATTAAAAGTGGTTGCTACTGAGGAGCGGATAGCAGAAGTCATAGGACTGCTAGTGAATGGAGAGCATTACCCAAATGAACATGACGCCAGGTCATCGCGGGCACAATTTTCTCAGCTGGGTGACCCTCCATTGGAAATCTCAAAGAAAGGGTGTAAGAGACTCTCTCTTCCAGCGTTGTATCCAGAATTGGTGAACCATATCATCAGGTATTTGACCTACGAAGGTAGATTTTCAAACCTACATGCTCATCATTTTAAGTTGCTCAGTTGTGTAAGGCATAACATTCAAGTTAATGTCCCCAATTTCCTTTACAATATGTTGTGTATTAGTGCCGAAAAGACTCAAAAAGGAAATGAAAATTCTATTTCTCATCATGCCCTAGTTAAACTTTTAGTTGAAAGGTCTCTTAGGGATTCCTCCCCTGTATCATGGGTAGAATTTGTTGAATTTAAAACCTTGCAGCCTCAAGCCAACCCTGTCTAGCAAAATTTAGGGAATGAGGAAGAAATTGAGGGGCCTAGTCAGAATCTAGCTGAAACAGAGAAAGAACCAGCATTACCTCCTACTACTAATCAATTTGTTGGGCCTATTTTAGAGGATGATATACCTAGCTCTTCCATAGACAAAGGCAAACATAAGGTTGATGAAGAGAGCCCTAATTTTAAAAGGAAAGCCCAAAACCCTTCTGTTCAAGTGGCAAAGAGAAAAAGGTCTACTCCTGTAGCAACTAATCCTACAGTGTCTACCCCAACACCATCTAAACCAAAATGGACCCGCAAAGCAATAGAGGTTAAAGAGGTTCTTGTATGTCAAATCCCTCACATGCGAGGTCAAGTATCAAAACCTCATGCAGAATTGCAGGTCAAGAATATTCCAAATGACTCTCCTGTATAGTTGGAACCCCAAAATGTGGAAACATGTGAAAATAAGCCTAACAGTGAAATGCCATAGGGTGATCAAGAAATGTGTGAGTCAAATCCTGCTGTAGTCATAGAAAATGCCCCTAAAAGTGTTCAACCTACTTCTCCACCAGTCCCTATGTACTCTAATGTTTCTATCATACCTTATAGATCCTCCTGGTACACCCATTATTTCTAGCAAGTTGCTAAGGAGCGAAAGAAGAAAGCTATGGCCCAAGAATTTCCTTCGTCTACAATTCAATCTGTATTATTTGGTCTATACAATCACTTCATTTTTCAAAAGACCTTGTGGAAACAAGAAATAGACCAAATGTAGAAGATAATATTTGATAAAGATGAGGAAATTAAATCCCTCAAGGAACAACTCGAGAAACAGAAACAATAGATGAATAAGGCTTTAAAGTTAGCTGGCCAAGTCATGGCCTGTAGACCACCACCAAGGGTGTATTCCATTTGTTTGAAGGAATCGTTTCTATTATTTACACTAATGATGACAATAAGGGATATTGATTGTGAATTTAAAACTGCTCAAGATTTTTACAATGTGTATCAGACTCTTCCCACATGGTAGAAGAATTTGTTGTGTGAACTATATCTTCATAATTTCATAATTCCACATGAAACAGAGTGGAATCCTCTGCTTTACATAGGAGATGTTCACCTTAGGGCTTTAATGTCTTGGATGCACAATGAGACAAACTATGACAAGTAGTTAAATGCCTACAAAGATCTTGAAAAATCTGAGCCTTTGCCACTACGGGCTGAATCACATAAGCCTAATGATCTTCTAAGAGATTGGTTCAAATTAAGTTATGGGAAACCAAAACCAGAGGTCAGGGCTAAAGTGTTTGTAGAAAGAGAAAAGGTTTATAGAGATTACCAGACACTCCCAAACTTTACACAGCAAAGAGCTTTTTCAGGGATTAGGAACAGGTGGAACCGACTAACAGATGCCTTCAAATAGGCAGAACCACATAGTCCTATCAATTATGAGGCAGCTGTTCATAGGGTGACCAAATACATACAACTAGGATGACATATTAGAAAGGAACTATGGATGCCCTTATCCTTTTAGCCTCCTACGCTTCTTTGGCCTCTTTATGATAATAATGCTACTAAACTAGACCTGCTAGTTGAAGAGCACAAAGGTGATCAGTAGGAGCGCACCAGAGGATTCTACTACACCTTCAGAAGTGGGAAGAAAGGGAGAACCACAGTCAGTGACTTCAGAGCTATGGTAAAGAAGTATAATGCTTGAGGACAAGCATTTGAATAGTGGGGGCCAGATGGTGAGGCATATTAATGTCTTAATTTTGATATAGTTTTTATAGTTTGGACACACTCTTTGTGCTTTGACAAAACATTTATGAACACTTGTTGTAAATATCTTGTGAACTTATGCAAGAGACAGCTAGAACCTACTAAACCTATGGGTGGTGTGTATGACATATTTTGCTTAATATTATACATAGAATGCAGTATTTCATATAACTATTTTAAGCTATGTTCTAATATCTGAGTAAAAGTAGGAATGTTATCTTGCATATGTGTTCCAGATGTTGTTAACTTTTCAGGAAAATGAGGAGCGACACAAAGAGTGGTGATTACTACATTTAAGGAGGAAGATAATGGAGACCGGTCATGGCAAAGAAAGTGCAGTTCAGTTCCATTGGATAAGTCGTGCCTGCAAAGGAGTTGTTGTTCCAAGAATATAGGGGATATAACTTGCTATATTTCTTGTAAGTTGTTATTCTATTGCCTGGCAGTAAATGTACTATGTCATGGTTGATCTTCTACCTTCTTTTCCGGTGATGTTTGTTCAAGAATTTTTATGTTATGTTTTTAATAAGCATCCAATCCTATATATAATGGATTTGGATAATCTTAGTAAGCTAATGAGAAAATAGATAATGTTGATTTATCTTTGAAGGAGAGACAATGGCGTGATTATCTTCATCTATTGTGAAACTATACAGCCATTTAGGTGCATTTTGATAAAGAAGATAAAATTATTTAGTGGTCTGGATATTGCGATTAAGATCCCTCAAAGTCCTCATCAATTTAAATAGAAGATGTTTCTCATTCAAACAGAGTGCATAGAACCTAGGAGGTGATCTACATTCAATAATTTGGGAAGTCAAACTCACCACTGAATCCAATTTAGTCTACAAATGTTACACTTCCTATTTTTGTCTCTCAATTTCCTTCTACATATTCTTTTTCTCTTCTTCCCACAAGCTTTGTTGAAACAACATATGATAATAGAAATCAAAAGAAAGGGGTTGAAATGTCACAGAGCCAGTTTTCTCAGTACTTGATTTCATTTTTTCTTTCCAAACTTTTCCAAATATGCCACCTCCTTAGTCCTTTTATATGGTACCAATGCCTATTGTTGTTGTTTGAGGTTATTTGGCTAGTTTAATAGTTTCTTCAGCGAAATAATCTAAACCATGTGATTCCTCCTCATCCACAGACTTTATTTCCTCTTGTAACCTATGTGCTTCTACCTTCTCTTCCTTAATATGCATTTCCTCTAAAGTCATTTCAGTAGGTGGTTCTGGCTCAACATCTTGAAAATAATTTTTACTTATGTCTTATTTTTTGGGGGGTTCCTTTTTGTGGGGTTATTTCTCTTGGAATTTCCATAATAGAAGGTTTAGTAGAAGTTTTTTCAAGAGTAACTTCTGAATCATCATAAGAAACTATTGTCCCTTTCCCTTCCACTTGATAACTTCTCCTAATTGAGTTTTCTTCAATAGCTACATGGTATTTCTTTGGGTTTTTCTTCTTTACAACTTCAACTACAGGAGGTGAGGCTACAGGAGAAGTCTTTCTCTTCTTAGGACCATGGCTAGTAGACTCAGGGGTTTTCTCTACCCTTACTTCTTGGATATCCTCAACAAATTTCTCTTTCACCTTTTCCGTATTGTGGCTTTCCCTAGTTTTCATAGTGGTGGATGCAACAGAAGGGGGCTCCTCCCTTCTGCCTCCTTACCAAATGGCTTTATTTTGGATTTCCTAGGTCTTTTAGCTGTAGGATGGCTAGTCAAAGAAGTTTCTATTGAGACCTCAATTCTTTCAAATTCATTAGATTCCCTAGGCTCCATGTTTGCTTGTAATGTCTTTTCCTCAACAAATTCTTTCCAAGTTAGAGATTATACATCTCTTAAAAACCTCTCAATTAACAACTTGATTAAACCATAGTGCATAACAAAATTTTGTTTACCCTTGTTGGTTTCCTTAGCACTAATTGACAAAAGGTTATACAAGAAATTTGGAACATTCACCACTTGTCCATCCCTAACATGACTCAACAACTTGAAATGATGTGTATGTAGGTAAGAGAAATGACCTTCGTAGGTTGAGTGCCTGATGATATGCATAGCTATTTGATGGTATGGTTGAACCAAAGGTATTTTCTAACAACCTTGTTTTCCCACTTCTAGCTAACCATCTCCTAGATGTCTAAATTTTTCTCTTTCTGACCTTGCATCATACTCATTAGGGTAATGATCCCCTGTATCTGGTAATACTAAAACCTCTGCAATTTTTTCTTTCATGGATATAACCTTTCAACTTCAAACTATGGCTTATGCTTCATCAAATGTGCTCATAAACTCCAATGCAACATTGTCATTAAAGTCATTCAACCTTATAAAATAGCTTAACCATCTATAATTGTTAAACCTTTGCGATGCATCATGATCAACTATCAATTACCCAAATTTCAAACCCCAAATTTCTTTTGTACTACTACTTCCAAATTTCTTAAAAACTTTTTTGAATTCGACTACCTTACCCTGTTGCCTTCGTGAGTTCAAAATACCTCCAAAACCTTGCTCACTTATAATGATGTCAATAAATGATCATAAAACCAAGTTTAAAATTTTAAGAGAAGATAATTAATAGCATTAATGGAAACAAGAAGGCTCACATAGATATGAGTATCATCAGTCACATCAAACATTTAAGTTGATAAAAAATGGTAGAATTTGAAAAGGGGATTATACTTGTCATGAATGTAATGTAATTATGAAATAAAAAGGATAGTGTACTTGATTGACAATTTGATGATGTGTACACAAAAGTAATGATGAGCACACAAAAGTAAAGATAAAGCCCTACCTCCTACTAAAAATGTTTCATGTGTCCACACATATGAAAAATATTTCATGCTATCCTAAATAATTAATGCAATATTTACATGTGCAGTACTATACATCATGTCAATAAATAATTAAATCAAATGTGAAAACAAATAATGTTGCATACCTGGAAAATGATTGTTGAATTGGTGGATTGTTACATCCAGTTGTATCGTTGCTTTCACAAATGTAAGCACTTAGTATGAATTTTGGAGTTTGGAAGGGGTGAGGTGGAAATATGGATGAAATGAAAGATTGGTGAAATGGTGTGAGATGGAAAATTATTGTGAAGAAAATGACTTCCTAGGGAAAATGAAGTATTTATTATTCTCCATGTTGAAGGTTCAAAGAGATGCTATGGGAAGAAGGTTGTTTCCTTCTATTATAGGAATTTAGGCCTAATTTTGCATTTTAAATTGATGTAGGAAATCAACTTTGGACATAGGTTTATGGTACACAAAAATCTTGTGACCATTTACCAGCAACTAGAACCTTACTGGGTCAATAGCGGTTAGTTGAACAACTCCATTATCAAATATAGTCTCAATTACATAAGGTCCTAACCATCTTGTGTTCATCTTTCCATGATTCTCTTGAAACTAAGAATCATACAACAACACCCAGTCACCAGCTGTAAATTTCTTGATCTTAATGTGACTGTCATGTGCCATTTCTTCCTATTTTGTTGATTCATTTTAGTTTGTTGTAGGGCTTCTTTCCTCATTTCATCTAGTGCATTGAGTTGCATGAGTGTTAGTATATAGAGGCACTGAGAGGGGGGTGATTTAGTACAAATAGGTAATGAACCAATTCAACCAATAATCTGAGTATGCTTTTAAACAATTTCCATACACCCAAACATGCAAGTGTAACTATGCAATAGAAGTAAAATAATTCAAGCATCCACAAAAGAATAGTACATAACTTCACTATTTTTTTGTATAAACCCTTGTAAGATGGAGAAAACCATGGTGGGGATGACACCCACAAATCTCTTCACTATAATAAAAATAGTTACCCTATAAGGAGCTTACAATACTCTATTAGGGTCACACCCAGTTAAGAGTGACTAGTACCTTGTTTGAAGTATAATCAAATTTGTTAAGATCTACCTCGCTAGAGGTTTTTGAACTCCTTCTTAGAAGTCACCCTGTTAAAGGATTTATAGAATGAGACCTATTAAATTCCACCTTATTAAGGTATTTAACCTGCTAACCTATTAGAGTTAGCCTTGAGTAATGAACTCAAATAACTGATCTAGAAATGGCACTGCTTTCTTGAAAGATCCAATACAATCTCTGAATCCTGGCACAACTTTCTATATCTGTCTCTGATCACAACCACTAATAACATGATCTTCTACTCTAAATCACATGATTTAGCTTTCCTTTATAGTAATGTTATTAAGTCATCTAGGGCTTGGAAAACATTCCACAAGACATCCCAAAACATTGACCTAACTCATGAGAATCAGCGTCACTCATACCTAACATGTCAACCAAAAATGTAATACAAAATTTTATTACCAAGCATTGACAAATAATCAACTGCCTCAAGCATCTAATCATCTGGTATCAATCGGTAACTAAACTACTTCACACTGAATACATCACCAAAATACCAACACACTCAAAACATTGAGTTAATTGTTGCGGTTGGAAATCTGAACTTGACTGACAAAAATTAAACTCTAGTAACAATCGCACCACCTAATATGCTCTCTATCTCAATCATCACTCAAAATACTTTATGTTACTGTCTTCATGTTAACCAATCAAAACACTTAGCTTATTTTGTTTTACCTATCCATCGATTTGATTGATATCTTTAATCTATTCATGAAATTTAATAGAGTTGCCATCAATGACAAACTCATAAGCATAAAATATTGCATCTCAACTACAAAATCCATCATAATGCCAATAATCTACCCCTTTGGCATTGATGGCAAGACATAGTGAAAATAATTAACTCCTAAAAAATGTTCCACTCACTAGCTCACCAAAAATATATACACATGGATGCATAGAACTCAAACTCGTCTATAACCATCAAGATTTGCAATGCTATACACTACTCCCCCTTTGATCACTAAACTAGATCCTTAACTTTATTTTCACTACACCAATCACTCCCCCTTTGATAGCAATGACAAAGGTACATAAATGAACTTTAAAAATGAAATCATCTTACCAATCACAGTTGCTCAAAAATACTCCTAAAATGTTTTTTGGATGTCTCCAAAGAACTCTCCCATGAATTCATCTAGTGCACTATGGCATTGATATGTCCATATAATATAGAAGCTAACTCCTCCATAGATTCAAGTGTACTCATGTCTAGTGACCCAAGTATTACCTTTGAATCTTTGACATTTTGTTACATTACATCAATTATAGCAATCAAATAAGTTTTAAGCTCTAGTAAAGTAGTAGTCCTCTTGTCTTGCTCTTCTTGTAGTATCTTCATCTTGTGGTTGATGTGGTTGACAACCTTAACTTGTGATTCATAAGTGGTAGTTGAATGTGAAATAGGATCAAAACAAGCAATTAAAGACAGGCTTTGATTGAACTTTATCTCTTTTTAGCTCCAAATCTTGTGTAAAAAATGAAAAATCAGAAACTTCAACAATTAATTTACCATCCTCTTTCAAATTTTCCTTCATCTTGTTCATATGAATTGTAAGTTTCCCTTTATCTGATGCAATAGACCCCTTTAACTTATCAGTCCTCTTCTTTTCATAATCCATCTTTGCACTATTCATGGTTCCTCCAAACTAGTAACTTGCTTAGTGATAACATTTATCAAATTTTCCATATGCTCAATCGATGTAGCATTAGAATCATATTCAACTTCAAGTACAAGGTTTGCAGGAATGTCTCTAGCTGACTAAAGTACTTGGTCATGTTTCTTTTCAGCTCTAAGTTTGTCCCTTTTAGCTTTCAACTTTAGAATCTCTAACATTTTCATTAATTCACTTGGACTCATTTTGGTAACATCAATAGGTCCTTGAATGACATCAATGTCCTCATCTCCAAGATCATCTTCAATTTCTTCCTTAGGAATATTTGTAGCCTTTCTTTTCTTCTTGTAGCTTAAACTTCCACTAAGATCCAATTTCCGCTTTACTAATTGAGTTGCAACATCAACTTCATGAACTTCATCTTTCTTTCCAACATCATCTATTTGTCTAACTACATCATTTGAAACAAGTATCACCACCTCTTTAGTCTTATCCTTATGTGCATCCTCTTCTCTTTGCACATATTCAACTTCAATAGTAGGAATTTGTTGTGGAGTATCAGAAGGTATATCACCAATAATTCCTTCAACCACTTGTTTAGTAGTGAAAAATTCATCTACTATTACCTTTTCAATGGTAGAATCTTGTGTGGGTTTCTCCTCTTGAGTATAATCCATTGGTTCATCATCTTCCTCAAATTTCTTCTTCATGATATCAAGAGTCTCATCATGAACTACCTATGACTCACCAATGAGTATTCTACATACTCTACTTCTTGTCCTAAAAGTTGGTCCTATAACCTCAATTGTAAGCTTCACTTCTTTTATAGATAATTCAGGCTTAATTTGAATCAATGCTTGTTCCATCATTTCTCTATCTAGTTTCAGAGCATATCTCCACCTAGCATCAATCTTCTTATGAAGTGATTCAGGTATCATTTTGTGCAGTTCACTAGGTCCTCTGCAAAATTTATGTAAACTATATACAATAGAATCTTCTATCTTTTTCTTACCTTTGTCATCATATATTTTATAGCATCATTTAGCATTAACCACACTTCCATATTCCCTTATTTTATCAACTATGCTATCAATACTAAAATTTCTCCTAGTCTTAGATTTAACTAATTTCTCATCTACCATGCCAACAATATTTTATCTATTTCCACTCGCCCTCAATTCGGCTTTCTCTTTGTCAAATTCCATTTGTTTTTCTACTACCTCACTTGTATCCTTCTTATTTCTCTTTCCTTTTTACTCTTTGTAGCCATGTGTTATTTTCTTCTTTCTCTTGTAAGTTCTTTGTTCAGTCACAAGTGTTTTCTCTTTTTCCTTAACCATTGTAGGTTTAGGCTTTGATGTGAGTTTACTTTTTGGATGTTCTCTAGCAACAGGGGAAGGAGCATCCATTTTCACTAAGGAAATCCTAGTCGATCTTCATGTTGCTTTACCAGTTGTATAAGATACAACCTCTACCTCTTTTACATCTGCACCAATAGTAGAGGTCCATGCCTCCTCAATCACAAATTTCTTCCTGATCTTATCCATCATTTCCTTTGTAATACCACTCTTCTTAGCTAGATCATCAACTTGTTTCCTCACTCTTTTCTCTATCACTAGTCCCATAAGCTATGAATGAATTTTCAGATAGGTTTCTTCATAAGTACCAAACCTAGGAATACATACATCAATCAGATTAGATAGTAACTCATTAGAATGAAGTGATACAATATGACCATCTACCTCATAACCCATCAGTAGAGCCCAAGAATTTCTTGGTTGTACTATTTGCATCATAGATGTATCAGTATCTACAATAAAACATATATCTTCTTTGTACTTCTCCAGTATACCAATTGGGATCCTCTCCCTCTCATGCATTCTTTTATGGAAATTTTTGAAATAACCCCACATTGCACTATTAAATTTATTTCCTAACATTATTATACATTCCTTAATCTACACTATGACCGATTTATCGGTTGACCACTAAACATTACCGATACCAGGGAAATGATTTTGCAAGTAGAAGAATATACATACCAGCAACTAACCATACTTGAAAGTTTATTTCTTGTCCTTTTTTATTCTCTCCATGTTCACAAAGAACTAACTTCTCATGACCTCACATAGGTCATACTATGCATTCCCCTTCACCATCTGATATGCAACATGAATACCTCTATCGGGTACATTATTTAATCGACTTGATTTATATACTTTATAACTGATCACCATAGATGAAAACTTGACCTTGATATCTACAATGTCATTAATTGTCATTTCACATTGATCTTGTTTAGAATTTTTTAGACAAGTAACCTCATCAGCAAGAATCATTCTTATAATAGGTACAACAGTGGTCATACAAAACCCTGTTACTACATGAATAATATCTTTAGTAATCTTATGCAGCCTATCTAACCATAGGAATTGATCATGAACATGAATTATCACATATCTAATCTAGTCGGGTTTGAAATCATCAGGTATGTCAACTATATAAGTAAAACCCTTGTCTGGAAAATGATTGTATTCATCCTTCAATCCAAAGTCATTACACATTTCGATATATGCATTGAAAATAACATTTGAAATAAGATCCTCAATCCTACAATGGATAAATAATCTTATATCTTCAATCAAAAACACACCATGGGATATCAAAGATAGAGCTCTTATGGGATCATTCTCTACCACCTTCAAAGGATGTAACTTAAATACTGGCCTCATTTCCTCTGTAATTTCAACTAATATAGGAGTGTCCATAATGCCAACAATAATTTACTTCACAAAAAATACTATAAAACCTTTGCAACATAGAGAAATACTATTTTTGTTTGTCAATAAGGGTTCTTCAAAAACCACTTCAATTCTAGCTCAAGATCAAAACTATCAATCCACAATCACTTCAAATCACCTTAGGATCATTCACAAGTGCACTGCTTAGCTTGTAGAATGCATTGTGAAAAATCAACTTCTCTTTTTCCTTTTTAACATTTCATTTTCAAGTAATAAAAGCAATGGTCAAATAGTACTTTTAACCGGTTGCAACAATTAGAACATAAAAAGGTCACTATGTCATAAAAATCAATTTTGTGGTCATATGGAATCATATGTAATACAAAATTCTTCATCATATTCTTTCATAACATCAATAGGCATCTAAATATGTTGATAACTCTTATCACGCACACAACTTAGGGGATAGGTTATAGATCTTACTTGATTTTCTCCCCCTAATCTAATAGTGACTTAGTTTGATGAAGAACCATCCACACTCGATGGTGATGTGGATCATTTCTTTGTCTTACTCTCTTCCTTAGCATCTAATCTCATCTTCTAGATCTTTTTCATCTCTTTCCTGGTCTCTTCCACATTAACAATTTATTTTCCCTTTTGATCTACTAACTACTTTACTAATTGGTTTTTCATTCTACAATTCCTTGCTAGATGACCAATCTTCTGAAAATGAAAACATGTCATACCAATTGTCCTCCATTATCTAGCATTGCCTATGTTTGTCCTCATTTTGCAATTTACAGCAATGTGTCCATAGTTCTCACAAATTGAGCATGTGACATTGAATTGTCTCTCCCTTTGGTAAGGGCTTTCCTGATTCACAAGTGACCTTGGATTATTCACTCTTAACCTACATTCATCAACTTTGTGTGCATATTTATTGCATGTATAGCAATATCCATCAAAGATACTATTACTTTATCTAATGTTAGGCATGGATCTACAATCATATGCAATGTGTCCATACTTATTGTAATTATATAAATACCCATAAAAAGTGTTAAGTCTATTAACTGACCTACTTCTACAAAAATTAGCAGTATGACCAACCTTACCACAGTTGTAACAAACAAGTTTGTAAGGTTTCTTACCATAATTTATTGGATTAACCTTTGGTTCTTGATAGGGCTTCTTTGGTCTAGATGATTCACTTACTTCAAAATTACCCTGACTGATATATCCAAGATCAGTCGATTTCTTAGTTCTTCTTTGACTCCTCAACTATTCATCAAGCTTCTCATAAATTTCATTATACTTCTTCAGTTTCTCATTGTTTTCTTTCTCAAATTTCAATTCATTCATCAACTTATCATTCTCTTCCCTCAGTCTTTCATTTTCACTTAGGATCTATTGGTTTTATTCACTTGTATCATGAAGCCTTTCATGCATTATGGCATTCTCTTGTACATTCCTAAACAAATCTTCCTCTTTTTCCTTTAGGGAATCCTTAATAACCTTTTTGACTTCTTCTGCAACTTTCCTTGCACCCTCTGCAGTTCTTCTTTCTTCCATCTGTTCACATATACTAATTTTTTGACCTTAAATCTCTTTCCTTAGGTTTTCTTTGTCTTTGGTCAGCTTATCATTTGCCTTCATCATATCTACAATAGCTTCCTCAGATTCTTCAGATCCATGTTTTGATAGGTTTTCAATGTAGTCTTGTCTTTCATTCAATCGATCACAAAGTTCATCCCTCTTATAAATAGACATCTTTAGATGATCTTTTAGTTCATTGATTACCTTCTCTGCTTCTTGAAGTTTACTTTTGTACTTATAACTCTCCATGCCTTCCTTAGGGATCTCACCCAAGATGTTAAGCTTCTTTAAGGGAACTTTTCTCTGATACCAATTGTTAGTATATAGAGGCACTGAGAGGGGAGGGGGTGAATCGGTCCAAACAAGTAATGAGATAATTCAACCAATAATCTGATTATTCTTTTAAACAACTTCCATACACCCAAACATGCAAGTGTAACTATATAATAGAAGTAAAATAATTCAAGCAACAATAAAAACATAGCGCATAACATCACTATTTTTTCATGGAAACCCTTGTAAGAGGGAGAAAAATATGGTGGGGATGACACCCACGAATATCTTCACTTTAGTAAAAAGAGTTGTCCTATTAGGAGATTACAATACCCTGTTAAGGACTCACCCGGTTAAGAGTGACTAATACCTTGTTAGAAGTATAATCAAATCTGTTAGGATCTACCTTGCTAGAGTATTTTTAAGTCCTTCTCAGAAGTCACCCTATTAAAAAGATTTATACAATGAGACCTGTTAAAGTCCACCATGTTAAGGGATTTAACCTGCTAACCTATTAGAGTTATCCTTGAGCAATGAACTCAAATAAATGATTTAGAATTGGAACTACCTTCTTGATAGATCCAATTTAATCTTTGAATACTGGCATAACTTTTTATCTGTGTCTATGACCGCAACCACCAATAACATGATCTTATACTCTAAATCACATGATTTAGCTTATCTTTATACTATTATTCTTAAGTCAGCTAGGGCTCAAAAAAATTCCACAAGTCAACCCAAAACATTAACCTAACTCCTGAGAATCAACACCAATCATACTTAACATATCGGCCCAAAATGTAATACAAAATTTTATTACCAAGCACCAAAAAAAAAGTAATCGCCTCTATCATTTGATCATATAGTATTAATCAGTAACTCAACCAGTTCACACTAAACACATCACCAAAATACAACCACACTCAAAACACTGAGTTAACTATTTTAGTCAGAAAGTTGAACTTGACTGACCAAAATAATACTCTAGTAACAATCTCACCACCCAATGTTCTCTCTATCTCAATCGCCACTTACAATACTTTATGTTACACTCTTCCTAAATACCGATCAAAACACATAGCTTATTTTTCTTTACCTATCCATCCAGTCAATTGGTATCTGTAATCTATTCATCAAATCTGATAGAGTTTTCATCAATGACAAACTCATAAGCATAAAATATTGCATCTCAACTCCAAAATTCATCAAAATTCCAACAAGGAGACACTCTCACTGTGCTACAGGAAGGTCTATATTCAACTCCAATGTTTTTCTAAGAGTCTTGTGTTCAAATTCAATGAGAAACATTATTGTTTTTCCATATAGTATCTCAAAGGGTGTGAACCTTGTTGTAGTCTTCTAGGTTGTTCTGTATGCACATATTGCTTAAGGAATTTTGTTTCTTCAATCTTTCTTATGCAACTACACTATCTTGGTAAGAATAGACTCAATTTTCTAGTTGGTTACCTATGCCTCTCTATTAGCCCGAGGGTGAAATGGAATGGACTTCCTATGGCGTATGTTATTCTTATTCATCAATGTTGTAATCAGTGTAGAAGTGAACTGGGCTCCTTGATTTGTCACTAGTTATCTAAGAAATTCATACCTTGTGAAAATCTCTTCATATAAGAACTTTTCCACCTTATTGTCTCTAGCATGCTTCATATCTCTAACATCTACTCACTTGGTTACATAATCAATGCATACCAAGATGTGGATCAATAGGTCCAACAAAGTCCATTCCCCATTTGTCAAAAGGGGTTACTACTACTTGTGGGTACAATGGAATCTCATTAAACCTTTTTGGGAAGCCCATACATTGGCATCTATCACATTTCCTTGTATAGTTGGTTGTATCCTTATGTAATGTAGGCCAATAATATCCTATTGTCAAAACCTTCATAGTTGTCCTTTTTGCTACAATGTTCCCACTACAAGGCTCATCATGACTGGCATGAAGAATATCATAGGTCTCATCCTCATGTACACACCTTCTCATGACTTGGTTAGGACCTATGTAAAACAAGAAATTTATTATCCAAGCAAAATTAAACATGTTTTATACCAATAGTCTCTTCTCCTTTGGTGAGAAATAATCTAGTATCTTCTTAGTAGCCAAATAATTTGCAATATCTGCATATAAAGGTGATTTGGTAATATGGAAAACAAATGCTCATCTAGAATACTATCATCAATTACTTGAGAGTCTTCAATAGTAGGATTCTATATCCTAGAGAAAAAGTCAGCTACCACATTATCTCTCTCTAGTTTATCAATAATTATTATATCAAACTCCTGCAATAACAGAAACCAGTGTGCTAATCTCCCAGAGATTGTGGGCTTATTCATCAAGTACTTAATTATTGCATGATCAGTTTGGGAAAAGATATGATAACATGTAACATAGTGGTGAAACTTTTTAATGGCATAAACAACAACTAGTAGTTCCTTCTCAGTGACTGTGTGATTCAACTTAGGGCCTTTTAGGTTCTTGCTAATGAATTAAATAGCATTTCCTATGGAGTCTTCTTTCTATCCCAATACTACTCCAATATCATAATTTGAAGCATCTTTATGTATGTGAAATAGAAGGGACCAATTAGGGCCTCCAAGAATAGGTGTTTGGGTGACAGGAGCCTTAAGTTGTAGGAATGATTATTCACAAGTTGTTATCTAATTGAACTCTGATTCTTTTGTAAGGAGGGTATATAATGGGTTGGCTATTTTTTTGAAATCCTTTATAAATATTCTATAGTAACCAACATGTCCTAAGAAGCTCTTAACAACCTTCTACTTGGTAGGAGTAGGAAAAGTAAGGATAGCTTCTATCTTAGCAGGGTCAACTTGTATACCAGTCTAGGAAATATAATGACCTAGGACAACACCTTCTTGCATCATCATGAAACATTTCCCACTATGTAAAGAGAGATTGTGCTCTTCACACCTTGTTAGGACCTTCTCTAAATTATCTAAGGCCTCTTCATATGTTACTCCATAAGCGGTAAAATCATCCATATAAATCTCCATACAATCATGAGAAATATCTGAAAAAGATACTAATGACTTCTTTGTGAAATGTGGCTACAACAATACATAAGCCAAGGGGTAAAATAGAGTATGTAAAATTTCCCCAAGGACAAGTGAAAGTGGTATTTTCTTGGTCTTTAGAAGCAATCCTTATTTGATTATATCAATTATACCCATCTAGGAATGATAATTATTTCTTTCCAGCTAATGAATCTAGGACTTGGTCAACAAAAGGCAAGGGAAAATTATCCTTTTTAGTTGCAGTGTTCAACTCTCTATAATCCATACATACTCTCCATTTCCCACCTTTCTTAGGCATAATTACTAAAGGTGAAACCCACTAGCTTTCTGAAATAGGGTAAACAAAAATAGTATCTAACAACTTCTACAATTTAGTTTTAACTATCTCCCTAGGGTGGGATTCACTCTCCTTTGAGGTTGTCTCGTAGGCATTCTATCCTCCTTTATATAAATTATATGGGTACTCAACTTAGGATCTAAGCCCTTCATGTCCCCGTAATCCCATGCAAAGGCATGCTTGTGTTCCTATAGCATCTTGATTAAAGATGAGTGTTGGGACTGAGTAAGCTTGTTGTTTATATTAAAGCAATGATATAGAGACACCTCAATTTGCTTTATCAATTCTACCATGGAGGTTGTAGTCAAAGGAGGTATTTGAATCTCATAAGGAAGAAACTTATGAAATATATCATGAGAAGTAGGAAGATTGAAGGATTTAGACTGATAATATAGTGGCTGCAGGAAGCATGGTGCAATGAATAGGCAATTAAAGGACTACTCACTTACTCCACAATAGTTCTCTATAGTGTTTGTGAGAAATTATTTTTCTCCTTATAGTTGTAAGAAATAATTCCCTTGTAGCATAATTAATTGGGCTACTGAATACACTTCTTCCTCTTCTCCTAAATCTGTCCAAATAGGTTGAGCTAAATCTGGTTGAGGTTGAGTAGGGCTACAAGGCCAGTTTCTTTATTGTTAGACCATCTAAAATAGTCATATCTCTAGAACAGAAACCTATGCATGCATCAAGAATAGTTAACCATGGCCTCCCTAGGATGATAGGATATCCCCCAAGTGTTACTTTAGGAGATAATATCATGAAGTCTATTGGATATTCCTAAGAATCTTAAGTCACAATCAGATCCTCTACTATCCCATTAGGTTTGACAGTAGAGCTATCTACAAGTTGCAGGACAGTAGGAGTAGACCTAAGACTTAAGATATTCAATTTCTTCATGGTGTCCTTATTCATGACATTAATGGCTTCACCTAGATCAATTAAGGCATTTTTCACAAATTGGCCATTAATGATAATTTCAACCAATGGGCTACTGGGATCAAAATACTTGGGAATTGCAACTTTACCTAACATGATATCTGTTAATTAGCCAAGAACATGGATAGTTTGAGGATCATTTTTCTTCCTACCAAATTTCTTTAAAAAATATTCCTTAATAGCTTTTCCATAAATAGGAACATCCTAAATAGCTTGAAAAAGTGGAATTTGAACACATATGTGCTTGAGCTGGTTAATAATATCAAATGCAGCTTCCTCTTGAGGTTTGGGCCCTTTAGCTTGTAACCTTTGGGGAAAAGGTGGAATAATTCTCTTTGGATTTTAGGCTCTTTTGGTGAATTATTTTGAGGGGGTACATTAGGAATATTAGGAATGTTCACTTATTTTGATTCTTGATCTGGAATTTATGTGATTACAAATGGTTATGGAGCAGGCAAAGTAGTATCAAACCTTGAATGGATATCAATAATAGTGAGGACATATGTTGGGTATTGATTTGCATCTGCATAATACATAGGTTGTTTCTATTTTTGCTACTTGTTGTTTGGGTTTGGCAGAGGTTGTGTAGCTAAATGAGTTGGTTTTGGAAAACTAGTATTCATTGTAGTAGGTGGCATAAGTGCTTGCAGTTTTGGATGAGAGGGTAGCTATAGGAACACAGAAGGCTAGTTTTGTCATTGTTGGCCTCCTCTCTATTGTGGATTTTGCTACCAATTACCCTATGGTGGTTGTCATCCCCCTTGGGCTTGTGGTCAGCTTTGGGTTACTTCCAACTCCCTTGAGGAGGTTTCCATGAAGGGTTTTGGTAATTATACCATTGAGGTTGAGGGGAATTCCCAAGGATGAGATTGATAGTTATATGCAGGATTTTGTTGAGTATTATATGTATTAGAACAAGGACTACTAAAAGTTAAAGGGTCTTGAGGCATACCTTATCTTGGAGCTCATTTCCTCCTTTGTGCAATGTAGAACACTTGATCATCATCTCCTTCTACTATCTTGAAGTTAGTATGAAGCTTCTTAGTCTCCAAATTGGCCACCACCTTACATCTGCAATATTTTTCTTTTTTCTATAGTGAGGACAAAATTCAGCGAACATGGTTTTAGCTTCTTCATGTTTCTTCTTGGATTACATGGTATCCATCTATTTTTCCATGTTGTTGATAATATCTTTCTTAAATTCTAACAGCAGATGAGTTATCTATGTCCTTGAGATACTAGTACCATTGGATTTTCCCATAGTTTATCTATATCCTCTACCTTTCTTGATAACATCTATTGAATAGTTATGGCATATTCTCTTAATTTCATCCTAGTTTTCTAGAGTTATGTATCTTCCTGCCATCAAATCTAGAGCTTCAATACATCCTTCATTTACTCCTCTCAAGAAGAGAATCTTTTGTGATGCCTCATTAAGTTCATGTTGAGTGTTCTTTTGGGGGTTGAAGAGAAACTAAGATATATAGTCTTCTAAGCTCTCATCTTCCTTTTGGGACATCTTAAAGATGGTGTCTCCTCTCATATCATTACCTCTATAATATTCCTTATACTTATCTAAGAAATTAGTCTTCATCCCATCCCAATCATGGATGACATCATTTCCTAGACCCATGAACCATCTTATGGTTAAATTCTTCAAAGTTGCAAGAATAATTTAAGTCTATGAGCATCTGTATTGCAGTCATAACTTTTGCAAAGGATATCAAAATAAAAAAAGAAAGGTATTAGGGTCCTCTATCAATAGGCCATAAAACTTAGGAAGAGCTGAAGAAGGAGTATTCTTGATGTTTTTTTATCTTGTTGAGCAGTAATAGGTAATGGAAAGGTAGGAGGAGGAGCTTCCATTCTTGGTGGACCTTGGTTGATAGACTACTAAATCCAATTGGTTATCAGGTTCTTGGTTCTGATTGGAAAGGATTTTAGGATGGTGGATGTGCAAATTGGCTAAGATTTCTACAAAAGGGTTGAGATCTGCAGGGTCTTCAAAACTGTGGAATACAAGAGGTTTTTCTTTTGAGGGGGATGAGGATGTGGGAAAATTTTGAATAGTGTCATAAAAAAGGGTTCTCTTATTCTTCTTCTAGGTCCCTTTGTTGCACAAAGGTTTCTCCTAACTAATTATCAAGGTAATTGGGGAGATATCTACCTAAGGCATCTCTTCTTCTTCTTCTTCTAGGTCCCTTTTTGCACAAAGATTTCTCCTAACTGATTATCAGGGTAATTGGGGAGATATATGCCTAAGGCATCTCTTCTTCTTCTATGCATGCAGTTGGATAACCTGAACTTTTGTGAATTCTAAAATGCAATCTAACGGGTCTTTAAAAATGGAAGATTAATAAGAAATGATTTAAAATAACTCTTATTAATGGTTGAATTAGGTTCTTAGCTTGACACCATCCTTGATAAATGGTCAGCTCCACAAAAGGTACTAATAACTAGGCCCATGACTCATCTTAGGAATTGAATATTCTATCCAAGTAGCTAATTTCTTATCATGGAGACACATTTAAATATCAATCCAAGGACATGTAATTGAAATGGTGCAGCACAGTATGTGCACTAAGTGCCTACTAAATTCATTCTAACATGAAGATGTAGGAAGTAAATGTTTGAAGTAACTCCATTTTATGGCTGCATGGAAATGAAATTATAAAAACTACTTAACTTGAATGCTCTACAAAATAAATTACTAATCTAAACTCTCACACTTAAGAAAAATAAAGCTCATTTTGCATTAGGAAAGGACTAATCTACCTATCATAGTTGTAGGAACAGTCCAACACCAATACTTAAAAAAACATAATATTGAAAAGAAAACTACTCTAACTAGAAATTACTCACTAAGTGGGGCCCCTCAGCAAGTATCCAGGATTCAGTTACTCAAGATAGATCCTAAAACTTCATAATTTTATTCATCAAAACCAATATCATTACATGCATAGCTGAATTAAATTTCAAGAAAACTATTACAACTCTAACTTGATCTTTATTACGGCTATTGTTGCACAGAGGAGTAGCTCTTTATTTATAAAAGGAAAATAAAATATCAACTAACTAATCACACCACAAGAAAAGGAGAGAACCATAATTACATCCTAGAAAGAAGGAACATAACTAATCCTACAACAATGAACAAGAAACTCTCTTAGCATCATAAGTAATAAATATAGCATACATAACTTCCTAGATTTCATCCTTCTAACTCAATCAAAATAGACGTGTGCCATTATTCTCTCATAGACTACTCCAAGTAACGGTTTCTTCTATAAAATTGGGTCTTACAACTACTTAACTTCTTTTTTGCATGATCAGGCTTACAAGTCCTTTAATTGTTCCTTCTTTCCTACATCATAAATGTTTACAAGAACAAAGAAAAATGCGTCCAAAATATATGCAACACATATTCATTTATCACATACCAAATTATATATTAAAACATAATTATAAAGTATTGCATTATAGGCATACTGCATAAAAGGTTTATAAGGTTTAAGTCATGAAATTTAGGGCTTATAAGGCTACATGACAACCTTCCCAACCAAGTCAAAGTTTAAGACTAAAAACATGGAAACAAAGACATAACAAGAGTTAAAAGTAAGGACTAAGACACAACACTATATAAGATATGAGAAAACTTTTATGCTCATCAATATTCACATATGTAAGGTATTGTTTTTGAGGAGATCTTTGCTTGCTTTTCTAGAATTGAAGTAGTTAGAATATTTTTTGCATATGCTACTTACAAATTTTTTATGGTATATCAGATGGATGTCAAGTATGCATTCTTGAATGGACAATTGGAAGAGGAAGTATACATTGAGTAGCCTAATGGTTTTCCTTTAACTGATCAAGATGACATGGTATGCCGATTGAAGAAAGCATTGTATGGATTGAAACAAGCACTAAGATCCCAGTATGCAAGGTTAGATAAATATTTATTAAATCTTGGTTTCAATAAAGGATCTATTGACAGTAATTTGTATTTCAAAATTGATCATGAAAATATCTTGATTGTTGAAGTATTTGTGAATGATATCATATTTTGTGGAAATGATAAGATGAGTAAGGACTTTGCTAGTGAGATGCAAAAGGAATTTCAGATGTCAATGATAGGTGAAATGAAATTCTTTCTTGGTCTTCAAATTATTCAATTAGATAAAGGGATTTTAATATCATAGTCTAAGCATGTAAAGGAATTATTGAAGAAATTTAGAATGGATGATTCAAAACCTATTGGAACCCCTATGGTTATTAGTTGAAAATTAACAAAGAGTGATGATTCCCCTCTTGCCAACCAAAAAATGTACACATCAGTAATCGGTGGATTTTTATACTTGACTCATACTAGACTAGACATAATGAATCCAGTTTGCAATTTTGTGAGATTTCAAGTAAAACTGAAGGAATCACATGTTAGTATTGTTAAGAGGATATTCAGATATTTGAAAGGAGTAGTGGATTATAGACTATGGTATCCTAAGGATGATGATCTAACTTTGTGTGTTTACACTGATGCTGATTGGATAGGTAATGTGGATGAGAGGAAAAGCACTACAAGTGGAGAATTCTTCTTGGAAAAGAAGTTAGTTGCTTGGGGCAGTAAAAAATAAACTTGTATATCTCAATCTACAATTGGAATTTAGTACATTGTTGCTACTACGAACTGTAATCAGTTAGTTTGGATGGAGAAAATGTTGGAAGATATTAGAATAAGCTTTGGTGAGCCTATAGTTATTTATTATGACAATTCAACTGCTATCAATATTTCAAAGAACCCTATGTTGCATTCAAAGAAAAAGCATATATCTATAAAGTATCATGTCTTGAAGGATAAGGTGAATGAAAAGGAAGTCAAATTATAATATGCATCTACAAAATAGAAGATTGTAGATAGTTTCACGAAGCCCTTTCCAAAGGATACTTTTGAGTATCTCTAAGGTAAGCTTGGGGTGATAGCCCCTCTTGATCAGAGCTAGAGATGCATAGATTTTCATTGGTCCTATGATCTTAATAGAGTTATTCTTATTCTAGATTTATGCTTTTGGGGACTTCTCCTTAGGGGGAGTAGTTAGTATGTTGTTCATATTTTTTTTTGCCTCTATGACATAGTGCATATATGTACCTTTTTCATTGATTTCAAAGGGGGAGAGATATCCATGTGAAAAATAGAACGAGTAAAGGGAGTGATATCCCTGTGGAAGAGAAGTTTCGGACTTAGGGGGACTAATTAGTATATTGAGGATTGATTTCTACTTTGTGCATTGATATGGTTTTTCACATCATATATTTCCATCAATGTCAAAGGAGGATATTGTTGGAGATTTTATGCATATATGGCTGGCATTAATGTTTTGTCATTGATATCAACATATTTCTTTATTCCTTATAGTTTCCTCGTTTGTTAAATTAAAGTTTTGGTTTGGTATATAAAGTGTACTTGATATCAGTTATTGTGAAGCTGGAGATGTTTTGAGGAATGTCTGTACTTAATCTTGTTCAAGTTGTAGAGGTTTTCTATATGATTGAAGGTAGTTATGATAGATTTATTAGAGGACATTTTTATGGTTATTTACGTGGTGATAGTGTTGTAGTTTCTAGATTAGTGAGGATCGGATATGAAATATCTTTGGTTGCTAACCTAGTGGTGAGTTTAGAACATGGACGTGTGTTCTTACCAGGGATGGATCCTGATTTGGATATTGACAAGCTATTCTTCTTGTATGATAGAGGTTGATGATCAGTGTTCCTAATGAACAATGCAAAGACAGTTATAGATTTTGAGATAGAGATATACGTGGTTTTGTTGTTGTAGTAATTCATGTTGTTTGCTAATGTTTCTGGATCATGTTCTATTCATGTTGGTGGATTGCATTGGGACATGTGATCAAGTTCAATAATTTTCCTATGGCATGTTGGTGTTCTTGGCCAACTTTGTTAGTTAGCATGTTGCGAAGATTTGAAGCGTGATCTTTGGATCATGGCATGTTCATAGATGGAGATTTGGGTCTTAACTATGTCTTAGCCAACATGTATTGGATTTCATTGTGCATTGTGTAGTATTATTTGTAATATTTTTTAATTAGGTCCATGGACGACCTAGTTGTAATGAGTTGATGTAATGTATTTAAAGATGTAATCTTTGATATTGACGGTGTGGATAGGTGTATGATGGATGCATGAGATGATGGATAAAGTCGTATTAGTAGATGTGTGAAGAGTTGTCAGTAGAATCTAACATAGTTCATAATAGATTTGTACTTCATTGGAGCTATATTGGCATGTATGAGATGCTATCAGTTAGTTCATCAAATTAGTGGATTGTTGTCCATAATGGATTGTAGTCCATCTTTGGGGATGTAGCCCTAGTTGTATTTTGGGTATTTTTCCAAGGGTTTTTTCCCTCATTTGTATTTGAGCAGTGAGATCTAAGAAGTGAGCCTAAATGCATGTGCATTCCTAGTGTACCTTTAACAAGGTTTTTATGTACTAGTGCATGATCTAGTGGGTCTGATCCCCACTGTGGTTTTTCCCTTAACTGGGTTTCCACACAAAAATCTTTGGTGTTATGTGTTCTTTTAGTAATGGTTCATTTGTTTCATGTTTATCTATGTAAGGAAGTTAAATATTTCTAAGTTTTGTTTTGACTCAACTATTTTGGACACAACTAATTCACCCCCCCCCCCTCTCAATTGTGTGTGTTACCTTATTTCTATTTGTAAGATCTTAAGGAGATTTGATTCAGGGAATGCATATGAAGTTGATTTTATAGATGGCATGGATATATCACTTATATTCAATGTTGCAGACTTGTATGATTATTCTGAGGGATATTTGAGTGAAAATGATAGATCAAATGTGGAGCTACAATATACTAATAATTAGATCAATGACATAGAAGAGATCTTGAATAACAGAGTTGGTAGAAGCACAAGAGGTAGATAGTATAAAGAATATCTTGTCAAATGGAAGGACAAACCAATGGAATATTCTTCATGTATTTCTCAGGCTTAGGTTGACCATCTTGGTTTTCCTCTAGCCTCAGTAAAGTGAGAGGCTCACTTTTCAATAACCTAGGTTGTCTGATGAAGGAGCATCTTGGGTTTCTTGGAAATCATGCATCAACCAAAAATATTTGTTTTCTATTTTCTTGTTTGTACAATTGCTAAGTTTCTTTCAGCACCTTTAGTTTTGATCTTTTGTAGTTGTGCACCTTGTGGCATGTTCCTTGCATCATGTTGAACCTAAACCTAAGTTTTCACCTCAATCTATTACTTCATTGTTGAGATCTTGTGCATTCTTGGTGAGACTTATATGTTCTTCATGTTTCATGACCATTTTGTGTTTCCTGATCTTGCGTTGGAATTTTATGATCGATGAAGCTTTGTAGCTCATTTCTTGATGTTACTACACCTATGGCCAACCTACTTGAGGGATCATGATTCATATTCTATCTATTTGAGGGAGATCCTTATGATTTGGGTCTTGACCTATAATTTTAATATGTTTTTTTCTCATTAGTAAATGTAATCTTTCTAGGCTAACTTGATGCCTGCGCAACTATATAAATTGAGGAAATTATTCCTTGTTTAGGTAGCTCTTAGAAGATTAGATTTTAGAAGCTGCGGGCTAAGGAAATTATAAGGATTTATGTTCGTAATCAGGTATGTATTCTAGGAATGTAAGACTGCATATTGTAGGTCAGTTGTAATAGATTTTCTAATAATGTGAAGGCTGGTCTTTCTTGTCTCTCAAATGAATCTTGTTGTTTCTATTGTGTGACTCTTGCTTCACAACTTGGACAAATTTATTTGAGGTCCCTCTATCTATGAGTGCACCAAATATTAGTGATGGCCAAATAGAATGGAATTATTTGCAATCCATAGAGGAAGTTTGTAGCATCACTCAAGGATTTCAATACCTTTGTAACTACCTATGGTGATTTTGATACCTCTTTGGCTACAAGAAAAAGTATCAACTAGATCACACCTAGGGTATATATACATCTACTATGGCATGGTTTTCTTCAACCACTTTCTCTTGCACCAGAAGTCATTTGTTCCCTCTACAAGCTCCATTCTCAATCCTTCAAATAGAGAAATGATTCTCTTCTAATATATAATTTGAAGACTAGAATGCATATTTATCTATTTTCCTACTTTAAGCCATGAATAACATTTCTAAAGTCACAGAATGACAACATCAAATTTTCATATCATCTCAAACACTCATCTAACAGTTGTAAGATATTTATATCTGCATTTCTTGGTTGCAAAAAACTCACTACAACACTCAACAAGTTTCAATGGTTAATCCTAATTATTTCCTGACCTGTATACAATATTGGAGCCCTCTAATATATCTATCAAATGTCATAACTGCTTTGAAAACTCTACTTGTTGTCATTCCTTCTTTAATGCATCATTGAACTACCTTGATTATTTCCAATTGGATTTTTCCTACATATATGGTGTCACATGATGTTAATTACTTGCTTGACCTCCTTTGACCATATAATAGTCATCAATGTCTCTCCCTTTTAAGCACCCTATTCACCTACAAGTCACCTATTGAACTGGTTTTGGATAGCATGAGCATGTGGGAACTTCAGTTTGAATATTATTGTATTCAAAAGCACTACCCCACAAGCACTCATTACTCTTTTTGAATTTAGGATGGCCCTTGGAGGGATGCAAGGTCTCTACCTTCATTGTATGATTCTTCTTCATAATGAATGCCTCATAGGCTTGTACCATACTACCTTCAACAAATCAAGACATTGTGGTCATGCAGGGTGTAAATATTCATTGTCTCACTTAACCCCCCACATGCCCATAATTTCCATCTAGAACTTGGGATACATGTCATAGGGATGTGGGGTCTCTACACTCCATTTGGTACTTTTATTTCTATTGCCCTGCATGTCTACAAGACACATTTGGGACTCGGATTGAACATCATGGGGGTGTGAGACCGAACATCAGACATTGCCACACCTATGTCACCACCCCGGAGGCCCACATAAGACTTGGCACATAGACACATGTCCTCATGGGGATAAAAGGTCCACCACTTTGCATTATTGTTTGGAAAGTTAGCACCCACACACCTGCAAGTTACCTATATTCTCTTGAACATCCATCATGGTGGTATGGGGCCCATTTCCTTTTATACTCATTTGACTACAACCCTGCCTACCTGTGATTGAGTAGTTACTTTATCAATCACCAATGTGGGGGTGCAGGAGAAAGAACACATGGAGATACAAACATGACCCTTCCCACATTTGTTTCATTTGGCTTTCCAAAATTGAAACTTGCAGGGAGACTGGGGAAACAATGAGACCAAACAAAAGGGTGTTAAACTAGTCACATCGGTAAAAAAAAAAAAGGGGTCAAAATGAAATGGGTTGGTTTTCTTATGACTAAACACCAATTTTAAGTTGGTTTAATTGGTCAAGGTGGTCAACTTTCAAAAAGAGCATGGTGTACTAAGGTAAAAGAGAAACAGTTCTTAGGAAATTTTTTAATCTAACAATACCCATTTGGAAAACATAGCTACAAATCTAACCAGGGAATGGTCAAAATTTGATGACCCCAATAGATGTAAGGTTGTCAAATATGTGTGCATTTTTTTATCTTCATTTTGGAAAGGATTAGTGGATTATGAACTACTGGATGGAGGAATATATAAACCTAAGATGGGTGGAAGAGATGAAGGGGAAGGTAAATGTTTGGATTTAGATTTAGCAGGGATACCACTGCCTTAATAATGAGATATATAATTAAGGCCAGGAATATAAAAATTTTATTTTATATGGAATGGTTCTAATATACCTTTTTCATGGAGGCTTTACCCTTTTCCTTGATAATTCTTTTGACTAGTGAGTTACTTGCTACTAGACACAGGCTCATTTTGAGGTAGACATGGTATGAAAGAAATAATAGGATCATGAAGTTGACTAGATTAGATAAAATTAGAGAAACCCATTTGACATGTATGGTTTTCATGAAAAACTTGCACAAAGATTCTTAAATTAGGAGTGGGACTAGGAGGAATAATGAGATATTGAGATGGAATAGGAAGAATGACATGATCATGTGGTAGGATATGATCTTGTGGTGGACATGGAGGATTAGGACATAGAAATATGGAGATGGTAGGATCATGAAGAGGATATAAATAAATGGAGGAATCTTGTAATGGATATTAAGGTGAAGGGATATCTTGATCTTGACTTGGTAGATCACAATTGGACTCCATTTTAATGGTGTTTTTCTCTTGATTTTGAATGGAGTTATTAGGAAGGATGGAAGGGATGTCATGATCTTTCTTAGGAAGTAGAATATAAATGGGACTTTGGAAGGCACTTTTTTCTTGAGATGGAAGTGGATCATCTTGGCTAGGAGGGACGTGGATGGCGGGATCATCATTAGATTCAAGAAAAATGAGATCCTAGTCAACAATTCAATGGGATTGGTTATTGTTGATCTTGATTTATTTC
The DNA here is from genome assembly GCA_027943335.1 of Chamaecyparis obtusa. NCBI lineage: Eukaryota > Viridiplantae > Streptophyta > Pinopsida > Cupressales > Cupressaceae > Chamaecyparis > Chamaecyparis obtusa. The sequence goes on from BSBK01006706.1 coordinate 116,316, forward strand.
AGGACTCATTTCTTTTCTCTTTGGATGATCCTTTTGAAATAGGGTATGGTTTTGAATATGTGTGGGGGATTTTGGGAAGGGATCAATGTTTTGACATGAGGAAGGTGGCCTTTGCATGGGGCTCTCTGGAATAGGATCATATAGTTGCATTGGGTCTAGCATTTTTTAAGTATGGAGGGGACTTGAATCATGAAAGCGATTAGCTTGGAAATTTTTTGTGGACAGCCCTTGGGAGGTTTCATAATTAGATATGTCATTTGATAGATATAGTGTAAATTTCTCTTATGAAGCTTCTGGGGACAAAGAAATGGTGGGAGGTTTGAGGCTACTTTAGGGACAATTCCTTTATGAGAGGAAAATGTGTCATTGATATGATTTTTTTGGAATGGACCATTGATACACATAGGTAGATTATTCTTATCATGTTCAAAAATACTTTCTTTCATATAAACAAATTTTTGAAGCAAATTTTTGAGAGTTTGAGGTTGGGATTTTTACTACTTGGGTGATTTTGTTTGCGATATCACACTAAAATTTGCATGGTGTAAGACATTTATTAATTGAACTTGTGGCACAATGGGATTCTCATTTATTACACTTAATTAACATCCAAAGGATGGCATGTTTGTAATTGCACTTTTGTTTGTTTGGGAAACCCTTGGTGGTGGATTCAAGGATATAAGAGGATGTACATAGACATGTGATGTGGCGCAAGGCAAAAATATTTGTGACCTTGGTAGGGCTTTACTTGTTTGAAACATTGGTACAAGGGGTTGTGTCATTGTTTGAGGGAAACTTGATTGCATTGGAAGGAAAATTGGTTCAAATTTGGGTGGTTTCCCTGATTGAATTATACCATGCTCCATTTTGAAAGGTTTGATTTGGGACTTGGTTAAATGAAATTTGATTAAATTAAGATTTATTCAAAATTTGGTTGAACAAGGTTTGATTTGGTATTTGGTTGAACAAATTTGGATCTTGGATTTGATTGAAACTTGCGTTTGTTGTTTGAAATTTGTTCCTCATGTTTATTTATGAGATAAGATTTGGTATGTTTGATTTTGATATGAGAGCTTGTATGTCAATTTGTACAAGGTTTTCTTTTGGACATCAAAGTACTTCAGATATCTCAGTTCTACTTTTTTCATCGTTTCCACTTTTTGCTCCAAGATCTCCACTTCTTGCACTAATTTTTCTTCTAGTGATGAAGAAATATGATTGACATTTGTTTGGATGTGAGAAGCTTGATTCAAACTTTAGGATAGGTATGAATTGGATTGGTGTGATTTATTGTTTGATTGTGGTGACATATTCCCTTGAGAGTAGGAAGGTTGATGTTTGGGTGATGTTTGTTTAATTGGAGGATCAACTTCTCTATGATATTGGTAACTTCAAGTCATCATGTTTGTTTTGGACTTTGATCAAGGGCTAATGGTTGGTGATGAAATTTTGTTAATTATTTAATTTTGTTGTATCAAAGTAGCTTAGGATCTTGTTTCAACCATGATTCTATACCATGTTTTTGGATTTTAAAAGTTCAAGAATGAAATGATATGCACCTAAGGTAATGACCAATATGACTCTAAGAAATGAAGGATAGATGCAATGCAACCTATGTTTTTGGTATTTTTGCAAATTTTGATAATGAAACTTAAATATTACAAGATGCAAGTTATCATTTTGGGATTTTGGAAAATTTTGACAATGAAAACTAGGGATGATAAAATATAAGATATGAATGACAACATGCAAGGAATGGAAACTAGGGATGATAAATGTTTTTGGGAATTTTTGAGACTTTGAAAACCTTGGGAATACAAGTGTAAAGGTGTAACCCTAGGGAATTGAAATGAGGTTAAGACCTTGAAGGACAAAAGGAAAAACTAAAGGAGAAAGGACCAAGTCAAACCCATCATTGATAAGATAGGGCGTTTACTTAATGATAATGGTGACAAAAGTTTTTGACAAAGTCAAGACTCCCTCTTCAAAAACATACGATATGACCCTAAAAATTGGATTTTTGGATTTTACAAAGTCTAATTTAGGTTATAAGTGCAATATGATGATGCAATAGACTAAGGAATGCAATTATATGATAAATATGATGAGGATAATGCAACTATAAGAGAAGTATGAGAGGACTATGTAAGGACAAGGCAAATATGACCTAGGACCTAATGCAATGATAAGGAAACTATGATAAGGACAATACAAGGATGAGACAACTATGACTTAAGGTCTAATTTTAAGGCAATAAGGACTAATGAAAAGGATTTAACATAAAAAGACACTTAATCATGCAAGGTTGAAACAAGATTCTAAAGCTCTTGCTAGGTTTGAATCTCCATATTTTGAAAGAATTGATTTGACAATATTTAAAATATTGGGAAAATTATTTGAGGATTTGATTGAACTGGGGTTTGGATGATGAAATTTATTTAACACTCACACAAGACACATCAAACAGAATGGTTATTTTTTTCTTGAACAAACAATCACAACCTAGGATAGAAAGGATGCCACTTATTGAATCCCCACTTAGATTTATCAATATACTTAAACAAAGAGGACAAGTAGAGAATCAAGTGTCACTATCCCCCCCCTTACAAAACATGAGAATCATTTGATTCTCTTACCCCAAAGGTTCAGAGACCTAGATGATTTTATGTCTCAACAATAAATAGTACATGTGGGGCATCTTAGTTAGTCTCTGACCTTTTGCATAAACAAGCATATGAGGTTTTTGGAATTATAAACAATGGATTGTAGTAAGGGAATCTAGTTTACAGGGAAAAATGGTAAACTCCCTAAAGAGGTCTCCTAACCCTTAGAACAAGGGTTTTTACATATCAGAAGGATGCTGAGGGAGACTAGCATATGTCACTTCCCATTGATTATGTTTTTCATCACAATCACATTTTTAATAGAAATTTAGATGATCTTGGCTTTAGCCCATTACTTCTTAGGTCACTCTCTTGATGGTGAATAACTCTTTTCCCAGTCAAGGCAGACCCTCTAATATAAAAGAAAATTGGGTGTCGCTATCACTTTTCTCTTACACTCAAGGTTGCAAAAAGTGTAAGCGGTGAGAATTTTTTTTATAGTAGTAGGTCCACCCTACGATGTGAAAGAACACAAGACAATTCAAACATACATGATTCATTTACCATTTAAAAATAAATGTGATCAAAATAACACAAATTATTGTTTTTTCCTTCCTAATTAAAATGAGGTGAAATTTGTTATTCATTAACCCATTAAGAAAGTAAATGTAATTAAAATAGTATAAATTTTTGTTCTTTCCCTTCCTAATTAAAACTAGGTAAAAATTCTAGGTGTAATTTATCCCCATATTTAAATGTAAATGAAAATTATTGGGTTCATTGATCCACCTAATTAGACTTTGTGCAAGTTTTAGTTAATTTATCCCCCTAATTAGGCTAGATGAAAGTTGTTATTTATTTTAAACTCCTTTAATCTATTGATTGAAATAAAAATTAGAAATTATGATTCATTGCATGTTTAAAACAAGAAACCCTGCATAGATCACAGATTAGACTCCCAATTATTGCATGCAACAACAAACAAACAAAGAACACTTACATGCAAACATGGATTACAAATTTATCAGGCTCAATGTGTTCATATCAACTTCACTAGAATGTCGACTAGGAAATTGGGAATCCAAAAAATATATGATAAAGCTAACCAAGAAAGCTTAAAACATCATGCTAAAATATTCCTAATCAAACCATTAAAACTATTAAGACAAAGTGCATAAAAGCATATTGAAACTAATCAAAATAGTACTCCCTTGAAGCTTCAATGTTCTTTCATTCTTCTCCAATTTGATGTTTCTCTTATGTAGATAAAATGTACCTATAAAATGAAAGCCATTACTAACAAAATGATGATGAGAATACTTGAAATGCATAGTTACAAGAATGAGAAAATAGGGTCCAATTTATAGATTTTTGGAACTCGAATCGACAGTCAAGATAAAAAATAAATCAACAATCAAGATCACATTTGAGAATTCAAAAATGGAAAATGACAAGCTTATGACAAATTTGAGTTGTGCATTTAGAAAATGAGACAATCATAACAAATTGAATTGCACATGGAAATGAGAAATCAGTGCACAAATTAAGGGGAGAAATTAAGGGAAATGCATAAGGGAAGGTGTAAGGAGTGAAATGAGGGATGAAGGCTAAATTAGTGGTTGGAAGACAAGATTAAGAGACACAAGCGAGTTTAGTGGGAATTAGAAATGGGACAATTTAAATAATTCAAAATTATTGATTCCTCATGTTTGGGCCAAAAATTAGATAATTAATTAATTAAAATTAATTAATTATGGAAAAATGGGAAAGGAAATTAATAAATAAAATTTATTTACCATGACCTTGGATTTTAGAATAAAGGGGACAAATTAATGGTTGTTTTCCCCTAAAGATGATTAATTAATCAACGAGATTATATGATTAAGGTTGAAATTGATAGTATTAAAGGATAATAATTAATGATTAATTAAATAATTTTTGTTATTTAATTAATGAAGAATGACACAATGCCAACAAATAATCAAAATCAAATGTGCGACATAAAGGTGTTGGTTTGTGGTGACTGATCAGGCAAGTACTATACACTTGCCAAAAAAAATTGGGGGTTAATTCATCAAGATTTTTGAGTTGACTCGTCAAGCATTTCCCTAGGTAGACTCATCAAGTATTTGTAGGGTTAACTTGTTAACTGACATAAGTCTTGTTAAAATGGATTAGGGTTAGGGTTTTAAAATGAGAATTTCATAGCTTCTTGCAACAGTATTGAGTTGCAAGGGATTACATATTGTAATAGGTTGGAATTAGTGGATAATAAGATTGGACTCTCTTTTTGTGGGTGTAGCCCAAGATTTGGTGAACCACATTAAATCTTTGTGTCTTCTTGTTCTACATCTATGTGCTTTATTCCTTTGTATTATTAGTTATATTTGCATGTAATTGTTGGATTTTTGTCTTCTAATCCTAACAAGTGGTATCTGAATCGGTTATTTTTTAGTTATCCTCTATAGGAAGGTCTCACAGTTGAGTGGGAGTCTCATGGTTGAGTGGGAGTAATGGAAGAAATGGTAAATTGAAGGTTGAGAAGCTTAATGGGCATAAATTTCAGTTATGGAAAATGTAAATGGAGGACTATCTCTATTAGAAGGATTTATGGCGGCCATTAAAAGGAAAATCCAAGAAACCAAAATGAATGTCTGATGAGGATTGAGATATTTTGGACATGAAGGCACTTGGTAGTATTTGTTTATGCTTGGCATAATCGGTGGCATTTAATATTACACAAGAAAAGACAACTAGAGAGCTGATGGAAACCCTAGCAAAGTTATATGAAAAGCCTTCCACTTCAAATAACATATTTCTTATGAAGCGTTTATTTAATATGAAAATGGTAGAAGGTGGGTCAATTTTTTATCATTTAAATGAGTTTAATATATTTACAAGTCAATTATCTTCTACTAATAATCTGTAAACGAGGACGTTAAAGTTTACCAACTTAATCCAATTACAGATTTAATTCTTTGATCGCAATAGTAATGTGTGGTTATGTATTTTAATCATTGAGACTATTGAAATTGAGTTATTCTTTAAACACTTTAAATTAACTATGTGTTTAATTAAATAAAAGAGAGAACAATAAAATTGAAAGAATTTTTAGAGAAGAGAGAGATAGAAGAGAAAGCACAAACACTTGATAACGAAGTTCATCTAGTTAGGACTACGTCTCTGGGTCTGCTTCTCAACTCAAGGACCACTTTATTAAATCTACCAAGAAAAATTATTTATTATAGAATCCAAGCTCTAGGCCTTCATAGTCTCCTCTCTTACAATTCTTGGTGTAGAAAACACCTTGTACTCTCTCACAAGAATTCTCCTTCACAAAATTCTTCTAAGTTCTCCTGGTAGAGTTACAAAGACTTCTCCAAGTCTAATTGTCCTCCCAAAGAAAATAATTCCCCCTTTTATACATGATTTTGACCAAAAAAAGGGCTAAAAACCATAAAACCAACATGATAACCATTTCCCCTTATTAAATAACAAATAACCCTCTCTAAACTAAGGTGAAAACCTTAACAAAATGTTGTTAGTAAAATTAATTGGTTTGTATACCATAGGGCTTTGTTTAATTTTGGGGTTTTCTATGGTATGTATGGGGTTTGGTTTAACCAAAACCCTTATTTTAATTAGGGGTGTCAGCTTGAAGTATCTAAATAAAAAATTGTCGATAAATACAATAAACTATAACCATGGCACAACGATCATTACTTACTTTAATTTGGCACTGAAGATCACAAATAGTTTGGTGGTTAGGAAAAAAATTAGGGCATGTGAGGTTGTGTGTTCGAACCCCCAAATAACATTTTTAACAAACAAACAACTTATTTGCCATTGAGGTGCCATGTGGCACCCATTTATTGGGTTATGTCTGCATAATTACTTGTCGCGCATCAGCTTTAGAGCACACCATGTCATCACACAATGCCACATATGATTCCATGTGTCAGTATTAGGTGATGCGACATTATTGTCCTTTTTTCCACATCATGTTGACATCATCATTGGTCCACTTGGTCAACCTTTGACCCCAAAACTTTAATTGGTTGTAACTTTCACATACATAGTCCATTTTTGAAACCAAATATAGTTCTGAAATCAGTGCGACAAGCACTATGACTTGATGCTATTTTTGACCAATTTGAAGATGGTCAATTTTTCACCTTTTTCTTGGCCCCCTAATTCACTAGTTTGACCAAAACTTTGACCATACATAACTTTTGTGTATGAGCTCCTTTTGATCCTGTTCAAGTTGTGTTGGGTTAAGTTTTTTGAGATCTTCGCAAAGACGTTGGTTTTTTGAGATTCTGAGATTGTAATTTTTTTTGGCCTTTTAGATCCACTTGGATTAGTTAATGTCAATTTTGATGAAGAAATTAAGCTCTTTTGATTCTGTGTTCTTTACTTGAAAATTGGAATGGCTTGGTAATGGTTGTTAGAAACTCTATTTCTGGTTCAAATACCCTAAAATTTGATGATGTTGTTGGTATTATTCTGAGTGAGGAAATTTATAGGAAAAGCTCAGGTGGATACACATCAGGTAGTGTTTTGAATACAGAAAGTAGAGGTAGATCAAAGGAGAGAGGAACAAATTCTAGAAGTCATGGGAAATCATGAGAAAAATAAAAGGGCAAGAGGTATCAATCCAAAGGATTAAACAATTGTTGGTACTATGGGAAACTACGTCATAGGAAGAAATATTATTGGTCTCAGAAGAATAAATAAGGAGACAAACAAGAAGGAAATAAGGAGGCAAATGCGATAAGTAATGAATTTAAAGAGGATGTTTTGCTTCTTTCCCTATAAAATGTTGATAATTGATGGGTTCTATATTCAGGGGCCTCATTTCATGCTACACTCCATAGAAGTTATGTAATGCCTCGCCAGGGAACCCGAGAGAAATTAACCTAAAATATATTACTAAGTTTACAGAATATTTTTTTTCTAAAGAGTTTACAAACAATATTGAAAGTGGAAGCAATAACATAAAGTCAATACATACTCATATATACAATTTCAATTACAAATCTCAAGGGTCCTTGACATAGAATTACATACATATAATTAAATCTATTAAGTAAAATACTCATATAAATCTTCTACATATTGAAACTAAAGTACATCATCTCATAAAAGAATAAGAAAATACATTTGAACCATAAGGTATACATGATAACCCACATCCACTGCACAAGTCACAGGATATGTAATTACAATCTAAGTACAAAGTACACATAAAAGAAAGAATAGGAACAAATCTCCAAGGATGAAATAATAAGAAGAAACTACAACAAGGATCATCTAGCACTGGTACAGGAATGTCAAAGTCTCAAAAGGTAAGGGAATCATTACCTCTCAACCTCGTGGTGTTGGTGTAATTAAATATTCCTAATTACACTTTACTTAATCTTACTTAGGTTAATGCATTGCATAGTAGTTTGTGATTGAGACACCTAGGAGTGTGCACATCTATTAAGCACATGGTGTAGGAGAAATTCCACTTTAGGTGTGATAATTGTCATCACCTACCTCTTTTTGTGTGAGATCCACCTTTCGTGCTCTTATCACATTATCATCATAATCCATTGCACATACTTTATTGCATAATGGAGGATGATCCACATTTGGTGGACATGTGATTACACCTAGCATAGGTGATAGCTTATCAGCTCCTTATCATTGTCTCTTATTGCCTTTCCTATATAAGGAGGCCTAATATGTAATCATTTCACAACATTGATTCATTGATCAATCAATCATTCAAGGTGAATTCATTGGATCATTCAATATCCATCATTGCATTCATATTATCTCTCTTGTGCTTTTCTTTAACCTCAGATCCTTGGTTCAATCTTTGCTATTTGCAAATTCTTACATGGTATCAGAGCTCTCAAGGTGTGAAGACCTCTTCTCAAGAAGTGAAATCTTGGCTTGATTCAATTGTGGGTGTAGAATAAAGGTATTTGGACATCACCATTGCATAGTCTATTTGGAGAAAATTTGGGGTTTTGTATTTTGTGACTTTCTATTGCAGGTCAATATTGGTGCTTGCTAGTGCAAATCAAAGGTTGGCATCATATTAAGGAGATCCAAAAACCCCTAAATCAAATTTTATTCATCCAAATTAGACACTCGAGGCCAAATCTAGAGCTATTTGAATTTTGGAAGTGCGGCGGCGGTGATTCAAAAAAAAAATATTTCGGAGGCAATTTTCAAACAGCGATATCTCAGTCATTTGGACTCTTTTTTTCGAGCAATTTTTTTTGTATTGGGGTAGAATTTCATGATCTACACAATAGTTCAGGTGGTTTCTAATCTCTATTCCTGAATTTTTCTGAAATTTGCAACTTCCAAGGCCTCATTTGAGCTCATATGAACTCCTTTTTAGGTGCAATTTTTTTTGAAAGTGCATAATTTTTTCTGTATTTTCTAGATCTGGAATCAAATTTTAGTGACTGTGACAAAAAATTGTACTTTCAAAAATTGGCTTAGTTTTTTCATTTGTAATGCATAAGCCTTAGCTTGGTCTTTTGCATAATGATCTAAGTCTATTATAGCCTAATTTTGGAGTGTAATAATTTGTTGATCTCAATTTGTAATGAGAGAAGTGTATCATTAATGTAATCATGGGTTATGAAACACATCTTGCAGTAGTACTTTTGACTAAGGATAATTATGACTCATGGGCAAAAGGAATCATCACACATTGTAGATGGCTTAATCTCTTGCCTCATCTTTATGGACTCATTCCTGAGCCAAAGTCATAGGGGAAGCAATATGTTTGGGGAGAAAAGAATGCTCATATTATAAATTTGATTATTGGTAGCATTAGTTTGTGTCTCTTCTATGACATCTACCCCAGATTTAGAGGTGTTCAATGTCCACACATAATTTGGACAATCATTTGGGAGATTTTTGGTGATCCACATGTTCCTCCATTCCCAGATGATCTTGCTTCAGATTGCCTCATTCCTCTTGATGATGCAGATAATATTCCCTATGATGATTATACTTTAGATGCAATTGAAGAATTTGCAGCAATTGAGAGCGAGGATGATCCAGTGGCTCCTCCTGTAGCTCCTACTTCTCTAGTTGAGATCACACAATCATCTCTTGTTGGTGATTCCAGTGATTCATTGCAAGAGATATCTATTTGTCTTCCTGATTGGGATTCTTACTTTCCAGATATTGGTTCATTATTTGTGGAGTCTCATATTTTAGATTTGGGAGACATACTTGAGGGGGTTTATCTTCTCTTTGATGATAGTTTCATCACAGTTGGAGATACTTCTTCACATTCTTTGGAGATTGACATTCTTGATTCTTCTTCTTCACTTGGTTTGTCACATGATGTGATTGATTCTTTGAGATTGGAGAGGCCTATTCTGTCTTCAAAGATGCATATTTGGAGACCTTCTTCCTTCTTTCATTTGGATATGGATTGGTTCATGGCATCATCATCATACTTCATTTGGATTCCACTTCCTAGTTCCTATCCATAATGGGAACCACACCTACATTTGTACTTGGTATATCTTCTTCCCAAGGGGAGAAATGTTGTTTGTAGTCATTGGAATATACTTTGTCTTCAAGCACTCACCATTTTTGTGGGAGATTCTTCATTATGGGGGGGATATCATGTCTCCAACTATCCTTCTTATGGGGGGATAATTCTTTGTATATACATGATGTATGTAGTTCTTGGGGGGTCTTGAGTACTCCATCCATCCATGCATCTTGTTTTCTTCTCTCTTTTTGGGGGAGGGTTTTTCCCATGAGGTTTTCCCTCTTTCTCCACTTTATGAGAGTTATGCATTTCATGTATTGCATTTTGTACATGGGTGTAATACCCCAAAAATAGGTTATAAGTTCATTAATCTCCTACATCTTCAATTGGAATGAAATCGACATCAAAGTCCTAATCTAAGGCACATCTAAACATCATCGAATCATAATTGATTATCTTAAATTCTGCATCAGGGAATATTCCTAGTAATATTCCTAATCATCATAATTATCTTTAATTTTATAATTATTTGGCAATAAATCACATTTATCCTAAAGTTTGATTAATTGAATATTTTCATATTTAATTAATTAGATTTAATATTTGCCACTTAATTATGTAATTAAATTTAATTATATCTATTATTAATTGTATTATTTAATTTTGACAATAAATCTAATATCATATGAATAATTGATTAAATTCTTATTTAATTAATTAAAGCAAGTTGTCATTATTTAATAATATAGTTTTTAATAAAAGTTTGATTAAATAATTGATTAACCCATAAATCAATTATTTTATTTTTAAAAGCAGTTAAGTTGAGCATAAATCACTTTATTATTAAATTAATTTATAAATAAAACATGCACAATCATAAAAGCAGACAACTATCAATTATCAATTAAAGCTAAACTCTATTTTGAGTTAAAACTTAGCTTTTGCATGTTTTTGTGAGTTAATTATCTTTTATTTAAAAATAACTCAAAAATCAACCTGAGTTATTTGAGTGATTTATGACTTTTTTTCATGCACCTCCAAAGCCTTGGATTTCTATAAAAAC